>PVJH01017218.1:0-48404 GCA_004026705.1 Nesogale talazaci | reverse complement strand
AGCTGTGATGTCCTTTTATTTTTGCTGCAAAGCTCCAAGGTAGCAGAGAGTGTAGGGAGGGCTAATGCCTGCTGTGAATTGTAATTTGTTTGAGGGAGAAAGACACTGAATTTCAAACCTTGCAAAGTCATGCATTGCAATAATAAGTTGCACAAAAACCGTGTCTCTGTGGATTAAGGGACTAAGGAAAGCTTGAGTGCGATAAATCATCCAGGGGAGTCTGCAAGACAGGATCATTCATGTTCATTGCCTTAGATTAGTTTTGGAGTACACTCCACATTGACTTTGAAGATTTGAGTTTTCAAAAATTTTCATCTGCTTCGTTTCTGAAGCTTTGGATGAAACTGAGCTTTTATAGTCATTTTAGCTCCATTTTAAGCTGTCAGCTCGTATTGTTCATTTAAACCAGTAAATCCAATTGTTTTTGCCACACCACAGTTAACTGTCTTCTTAAAATGGATATAGTCATACATCTACTTCTTCTTCCTTATTCTAAAATGATTTTGATACTCTCAGAAGAGTGAAGTGATTAGATGTGATGCTTTCTGACCACTTTTGGTTAGTCAGAGTCTACAAGAAAACCTTCACTATTTTCATTTCAAAAAAATAAATATTCCTTCTAGATTTTGAAAGAAATATCTAATGCTAAATAATTCATTAGTCATGAGCACAATTAAACAGCTACAATAGTTTCCCTTTTTAAAGCTTTTGAATATGCTGCTTGGGAAGTGACAAATAGGTCTTAGAATTGAGCACTTAGCTGTGTTTACAAATATATAAAAATATAATTCTGATAAGTTGTATAGTCTGTTAAATAAACTAGTCTTCTCAGATGCTTTGGGACATAGCTCTTACGAAAAATAGAAAAATTGACAAATTTTACCCCCAAAACCCTGATTGGCTCCTTTGTTATCTATATATTGAGTTGCAGATCAGTTTCCTGGAAACTCACTGTTCTAAGATCTATCAGGGATGTGAGTTTATTTTGAATGGTCATACCCCCTCTTGTGATAGCAGAAATAAGCTCTGTGCAACAGGAAGCAATTTCTTTAAGAGCAAATAGGAGACAATGTTAACATTTTTGTAGTAATATTAAATATATCATGTATTGTCAGAAAAGTGAACAAATCTGTCTCGGAAGTACTGCAAGAAGGCTCTAGAAGTAAGGATTCTCACCCCGAGGCAAGACTTTGTCTCACTTCCTTTGGACATGTTATGTAGTGAAGGACATGATGCTTGGAGAGTAGAAGGTGAGTGAAAATGGGACAGACAAGGGGTGAGCTGAGACAATGGTCGCAGATAGAGCAATAATTTGAGAATGGTACAAATCAACCTGATGGCACCCAGCAGTAAAAACATTCAAGGAAAATTTGTTAAGTTTCTACCGTGGCCAGAAAATTAGGAGCAAAAAATACATAACATTAAAAAACACACAAGATGGCACCATTTATGTTAAGAGAAAGATCCCAATAGGATTTCAGCCAGAAGTCTTTAATTGGGCCAACGTTTAGCTTAAAATATCCATCCTCATGATAAAGGTCATACACCCAAAACATATAAAGAATTCTTACAACTCAACCACAGACACGCCAATTTTAAAAAATAATCAAGGGAATGAAATCAATCTTTTGTGCAAGTAAAATATAAAAGAAACTCAAAGTAATTATCATTAAGGAAATGGCAATCAAAACTACAATAAGATACCACTTCACACTCAATAGGCTGGCTATTGTCATAAAAGTGAAAGATAAGATGTTTCCTCTTTTGTTGAAGAATCGGATAGACAGTAGTTGCTGTTGATGCCAAGGTGGAGGAGAAATCTGACCAGGAGATGGAGACACTGAAATCTTTATATAATTGTTGGTAAGTCAGCCACTGTGGAAAATAGTTTGGCAGTTCCTCCAAAAGTTAAAAAGAGAATTACTATATGACATAGCTATCCAATTCCTAAGCATATACACAAAAGAACTGGAAGCAGGGTGTGGCAGTCAAGTGCTTATGTTAATTTTATGATTGGAAAGTAGAGGTGGAGTCTAGCCTGTTAATCTGGAGATAACCATTGAGTAGCCAATGAGGCCTCTATGTGGGCATGGCTTTCTCCTGAGACTTCTAGGAAATTTCGCAATATTTCCCACATGAAGATGAGAAGCTATCTCCCCAGTTGTTGAGAGTTAGTCTCAGAGATGATGAATCAGGGACAAGACAAGATGGCAGGTGTCCAAGAAGCTGGAGGAGCCGGTGGAGAGACCACACAGCTTTTCCCTCATGGAGCCAGACCTCTGAAGCTGGGGGACCACATGGAGACCTCTGCCAGCAATGAGTTGCTTCTCCTGTTGATGGACCCTGAGCCCTGGAAGTGAGGAGCCATGTGGAGATCCCTGCCAGTGCTGGGATTCTGCACTCACTGACCTGTGACTTCGTGAGTTGGAAGGAGACTTTATAGACTGATTTCGGGCATATAGGTTAATAGCGCACTTATGACTTTGAACTGGACTGGGCTCAATGTCCTGTGCCTCTTGTATATAAACCTTTTCCTTATATCCACATGTGTGTCTATGAAATTTGTTCCTCTAGTCTACTCGGGCTAACACACAGGGTTTAAGTGAATCCTGTACAAAATGCTCAATCAGCCAAATAAGGGAAACAATACAAATATATATGAACAGAAGAGTGGATAAACAAAATTCAATAGAAATGAAGAGTATCAAAAAAAGTTCACGGAAATATTCAAAAGGAATGCAATCGTGTTAGGTTGGGTTTTCTACAGAAGCAAAACCAGTGACACTTGTGTGTGTCTGTATACAGAAAGATCTATATTGAGAAATGACTTATACACTTACAAAAGTAGGTGAGTCCAGTCCAGGTCAAGTCAGATGCCTGCTCATTCATGTGAAGTCTATGAATAGGAAGCAGAGTGAGAGTGGACCTGGAGGAGGGGTCTGCAGGCTGAGGCCCAGGCAAATGAATCCAAGGTGGGCTGAATGCATCACCTGTATAGTTCGCTGACAGCTTCTGGGATAGCAGGCAACACAGCAGGAAGTCAACAAAGCAGAGGTAGTGGAACCAGCTCCATGAGAAAGCGAAAGCCCAAAGAGAAATCAGGTCTGCCCAATGAGGTATCAATAAGCTGTCATTGACAGCTACCCTTATCCAAGAGCTGTCTAGCTGACATAATCCCCAACCATCACAATGATGGAATTTTCCCACAAACATTTCTTGAAGTCTCCATGTACATACAATGGAATATTATTCACAAATAAAGAAAACTGGTGTTTTGATATGCGATGATATGGATGAACCTTGTATACATTATACCAAGGGAATAGAATTTCATCATTATAAGTTATTCAGAGTAGGTAAGTTCATAATGAATAGAAAGTTGATGCCTGTGCCAGGTGTTGGTGGAAGAAAGAATTGGATAATTGTTTAATACATATGCATTTTCTTCTGGAGTGATGACAAACTATAGAAAAGCTGATAAATGGTGTTTGCATAACACTGTGAGTGTAATAAATGCCACTGAATTGTGTACTTTAGAATGGTAAGTTTTCTATTTGCTGAATTTCATCTGAATAAAAAATCAGGAAAAAACAAAAGCAAAATAAAAGTATCCCAGGCTTTTATGACTCCCACATAGGGAAAAAATTAATGAAGAATTCAGATGTGAAATTTCATTAAAACAAAAAATAAGATGAACTATAGACTTGATACAGAAAAAAAGAGAAGTTCCAACATGCAGAGGATAATGGGGAAATATTAAGAATTCTAACAAGACAAAAATCATTAGAATGGACTAATACACAGGACCCATCAAGTGATCATCATAATATTTTAATTATAATGATGATTATGATTTGCACATGTCATACTTAACCTATTAAATGTATAAGATGAGGAGAAAGTAAAAAAGAGAGAGATTGAATGCAGTCAAATGATGTCATATAAAAAATAGTCGATGGGAGAAATTGGTTAGTTGATAGTCCAATGTTCATTCTTTACGACTAAAAAATTCTTCTTATTGCCAATGGTGAGATCAAATGTCTGATCATCTAAATTTTATTGGAGAACAGCATGAAATTTATTCTGGCTGATGCATATAAGAAAAAAATAACTGGGTTAGGTTATTTATTTTCTTTTCATTTCCCTCTTTTCCCCCACAGCTTTGATAGTAGAAAATATAGCAGATATATGGTAACTAGCAAATTATTAATAATCAGAATATTTAATGAACTGCAAATCAATTTCAATTAGAGAATGATGTTTATAAAACATTAGTCTTCCTTTGCTTCAGTTTAAATTTCTTTAGGGATCTAAATAGGAAGAAACAATTCTTAGAGTCTCTTACATCCCGTTTTTAAAAGATTTTAAAAAAGGCATCATTTAACATTAGTATCCAATTTCTAGTAATGATATCACTGGCAATTTATCCTGTTTTGAATATAGACACTGGATATCTTTTTATTATGTCAAATATAGGAAACAATGCTTACATTAATTAAAGAAGATTCTTCCTGTCAGAAGATTTATGAGGTTGAGTGAATATATCTTAAATATGTTGTGATTAGTTTACTAAATTTTCTGCATCTTGATAATGTTTTCCTCCTGTCACTAGGCTTAATTATATTAAATTATTACTGGTAACTAAAAAAGGCAAAATATCATGACATCATTAGTTGGTTTTATGAGCCCTTGAACTCTTTTCTTAAGAGCTCTTGGGTTGATTATGAGTGATCATTACTGTGAGGACCCTGGGCTCCTTTCAGTCATGAACTGAAAATTGACAAGTTGGAGTTCGGAGCCCACTTACCTGGTAATATCCTCCCTGTAGGATGGCCTACAGACTGGATTGACACAGTGAGGACAACAATGATCTCAAACAGGATGGTGCAAGCCCTGGAAGTGTTTCCTTCTGCTGTAAGTAAGGTTGTTATGAGTGGGAACCCTAGAGGCACCAAACAATATCTGAACTCTGATGCTGCTTTAGTTAAGTGCTTGACTGTTAACCAAAAGGTTGACTGTTTGAATCCAGCATAAATTCCTGTACATAAAGATGGCAGTCTTGGAACAAGCTATGGAGCTATGGAGCTCTTCTATGCTATGGGGTGCCATGAAGCAAAGTTGAATCTGTGGCACAGGGTTTCCTTGACAGATCTCCAGGTCTTTTCTCAAGTAGAGTCTTTGGCTAGATTCAAGTCTTCAATCTTATGATGAGCAGCTAGCGTTTTACCATTGCAAATCCAGACTTCTATGGACTGAAGTGTCTCACTCCAGTACCTGGCGTCACATAAGTGAAAACCGACCTGCTGGCAGCTGACAGCATCATAGTGATGAACAATGCTTCTAAATGGTTCTGGTCACAGAATTAGAATTTGAAGGCTGAATCCTGGTGGTGTAGTGGTTGAGTGCAGGGCTGCATCCCACTGGCTTGGCAGTTCAAATTCACCAGCACCTCTCCAGGAGCAAAGCCAGGCCTCCCACACTCACCAAAGGGCATTGATGCCCACCGCCCCCCCCCGAAAAAAAAGAATTAGAATTTGATATTAAAACCCCTTTCAGTGGCCAAAGTCTTCTTATTCAGCTAAGACCCCCATTTGTAGCAGTCTTATTATTGTTTTTTTTTCTGTGAGTTCTGAATGTGCGTACTGAAAGCCACAGCTAGGAAACTCATTTCGACTGACCTGTCTGTGGTTATTAACTAAGATAGAATCCTTTCATGGTGTGCAAATGATAGAGACTGTAGGCTGCTAACCAAAAGTTTGGAGTTTTGAATCCATCCAATGGCACCTCAAAGTAAGTTGGACAATCTGCTTTTGAAAAACCAGTCATTGAAAAAAAAATCCTCCTCTGAAACACATAGTGTGAGCATCAATTAGAACCAACCTGACAATACGTGGTTGATTAATAAAGATGCCCTGGTGGTGCAATACTAATGGAAGGTTCATTGCATCATGAGTTTTGTACGCCTTGACATCTTTTTTAGGAGCTCTTGTAGCTGCTATGAGCTCTCATTACTATGAGGACCCCCTGGTTGTATCAGGCGTTACATCATGAAGCGCAAACTGACTGACTAATGGAAAGGCCAGGGTTTGAACCCACTAGCTGCTCTATGAGAGAAAGATATTTGTTTAAAGATTTGCAGTCTCAGAAACCAATGAAAACATTCACCTTTGTCCTATAAGGGTTTCTAGCCAATTAGCAATACATAGATAGATGATAGGTAGATAGATAGATAGATAGATAGATAGATAGATAGATAGATAGATAGATAAAATGCCATTTTTAACCAGCTGATTCCTGTCCTTCAATGATGTTTAATCATACAAAGAATAATTTGAGAGAGCTTTCTAAAAATTATGTCTTTTCAGCTTTTCTTCTTTTACAACCTTTATATTTTATGCTCACACTGATTTAAAAGACTTCACCACCAATCTCATACATAAATTTACCATTTACAGCAGTTATAGGCATTTAATAGTTTCAGGGTCCTTGGTTTATGTCGTCTGATTCTTTCGTTTTGATAACTTGAGTTTGGGGGTAATTTGTTCTCACCTTTATCAAGAAAACAAATGAAAGTTAGCCTAGATTAACAATCTATAATGTGTAAATAGTTTACAGTTTTAAAAAGAAACAAGGTCTGTGAAACTTGTAATTAATTTTAATCAACTGTAATTAATTTTAAGTTACATCACTCATTAAAGGTACTGTAGAGTTTAGAAAAAATGTGTACACATATCTCAGCACTACATTATCCTCAAAGTTAGAATTTATGAAGAGAGAATTCTGGGCTTGTGTGAGAAATTCCTGTCAGAGCAAAGCGCTGACATTTTCCTGTGTGACAGGGAGAGTGGACTCTGGATGACTCGGCCATTTCAACTCTAGCTCTGTTTGAGGGGCTGACCAGAGGACTGTAAGAAACTAACTCCATGTCTATGCATTTTCACCATATAACCCGAACACTGAAAGCTGAAAAAAATTGACCAGTAATTTTGATCCATATTGTTTATTACTTCTCCATGTAGTTGTAGTTCATTGTGCTTCCAATATTTGATTTCTGCAACTGATGGTGGGCTCTGGCTTTGCCTCTTTCTCCCTCATGTATTTTCACCACGGTGTGGGTAATTGTAGGGGCAAAAGCAGGATCACTGCCTGGAAGCAAATGTCAGGAACTCCATTGGATAGCCCGTTTATAAAAATGACCTGAATTTTATCTGAAAAAATAAAAGATACCTGGGAAAGAAACAACCCTAGGTTTTAAGTAAAATAAAGTCATTATTAATAAAACACAAAGCAAAGGCAATGGTGAAGTAGAATGAAACTCCATCCATCAATTTTAGGCAATGAAAGAAACACCTGCTGAATTCCACCCCTGATAACATAACCCGAGAGTCTACCTGACTAGTATATTGGTAAATTCTGTTTTTCTGGTCTTTCCTTTGTTATCAAGGAACTGTGAATTGTTATCTAATTTCACTGAGCTCATTTTCATGTGCCACAAAATAATTGGGATTATATGGTCTTCAGAATGTTTTAGAATTAATAATTTGATACATTCCTCATTCTGTGATGCTTACATTATCAAAATCTTCAAGGGATAACACTTTTCACTCTTTAAACTTGTTATAGGACCTTCACATTCAAAGCACAAAACAAAGTGAGTGTCAATGCAAGGATGTTGACTGACAGCAACCTTACTATCAGGTAGGGCCAAGCTGTCTCTGTGAGTTTCCAAGACTGTAACTCAGGAGTCAAAAGCTTTGTCTTTCTCCTGCAGATATGCTGGTGGTTTTGAAATGCTAATCTCATTAGCAGCCCAATGCATAATCACTATACATCACCAGGGATTCTAGGATTTCCACAGAACCTTCCATCTTTGCTCATGCAAGATTTAACAATACTGCTAGAATTAATGTCTTACATATTGATTTTTCCTTTTGACCTTGGCATGCATCTATGCAGCTTTTTTAGTCGTTATCTTCAGTGTTAGGTTCAGGATTAGCTTTCTAGTATCTTGATATATCTGCATCTGATCTAAAGTGGTCGGTATGGAAAAATTTGCTGGTTTTGTCTGCTTCCCAGTTCTGAAGTAAGGTGGTTATTTTGAGCACTTAAGACTACTGTTCAATGTAGTCTGCATAAATTATTTGCCAGTGTTTGCTTTAAACCTCTCCTTTCATTGTTTCAGAAAACTATTGCATATATCCTTTACCCTGGATATCAAATAAATGAATGGTTTTCTGGGTAATGAGGTATAATATAAGCAGGTTCATTGCTTCTCTAGAGTATCTTTCTTATAATATTTTAAACTAACTAGGTTAGTGCAAAGAAACTATTCAAAATCATACTAAATTGATCAATGCATTACTATAATGTGGAGCCAGATATTACCATCATACGATGCCCTCACACGATGTCTGGTTGCTCAGGTATGTATATCAATCATATATGTTCAGGCATATATGAAATATACATTATTCAGGCACTTGTGTACAAATGAGAAACATAATAGTTATGTGAACTTATATCAATATATCCTAATGTATCTATTACAGAAGATATCAGGGAAAATACCAGAACCAGAAGGTGATAAAATGCAGTTGAGAATAGAGCATATCTTAATTTCAGCTTCCTTGAAAGAAATTTACCATGGTCTGTCCTTCCTTGTTTTCATAGCATACATTACAATGAATATTTTTTCCATTTGTTCTTTCACTTATGCTTTGTGGTTTGCATTCCTCCAAATAGCTCATGCATAAGGTTTCCTTTTGCTTTGTTCTATTTTATGCAAATTTTCTGAACATTATGCTATCTCTGGACTGTTAAGAAATCCTAAATTCTTTAGGCTATATTAGATACAGCTTTTATGTTTTATGTTAATTAGAAAATTCTAACAATGAAGAACAGATTCTAATAAGGATTTTTATCAGTTGTGTAAGGAATCTTAGTAGCATCGCAGGCCAAGTGTTGGACTGCTAATCACAAAATCAGTAGTACATATCCGCTTGCCACCCCAAAGACTGGTGTTTTATTTTATGAGAATTTCTTCTCCTGTTATGATGTATGGTCTTGGAAGTCCCTAGGGGCACCCCTATTCCATCCTATAGGGTCATGATGATTTTGGATCCACCGAATGGCAGTGACTTTGTTCTTTGACTTTGATTTCTTGAGTGGGCTAGACAGACTCACTTTATGGCATTGGATTTCATCTTCTTGCTCAATCGTGCACAAGGTGGTATTATCAGCATCTTGAAACCATCCCTTTATGAGGTGTAACAGAATTACGTTATTTGGCTCTTTCATTACAAAAATCATGAATATTACTTTAATGTTTTACTGCTATAAATTTAAATGGCAGTATCCAAACTTTAAATGATCCAATTAACATGAATACACATTATTATCTACACTTGACTAAAAGTCCATCACTAAAAACATCCACATTTTAACCTAACTATGGAGAAAATATAATCCAGAACTTTGGGTTCTTAGGTTTGACAGGTGGCTAGATTAGAGACAATTAGAGGGTGGTGTCTTCCCTAATGCATGTGTTAAATGAAAATTAGCTGTCAGTGCCCCAATAATGGCATTGAAAAGAAACCAGGCACCCATTAGACAATTATGGGGAAATTCAAACTGAGCATTCTCAGACATAAGGCCCTGGCCCAAGTGAGAGGTCCACCTGGGCACTCAGACTCAGCCTACCCACAAGACATACACAGGCGCCTCTAAACGCAGTCAGTAGAATCTTTCGATATCCTCAACCACAAGTGCCCCAGCCAGTGGGGCAGGAGGGAATAAAAGCTAGCATCCCTGCTCTCTCTCTCTCTCTCTCTCTCTCTCTCTCTCTCTCTCTCTCTCTCAGGTGTGCTTTGCTGGCAGAGGTTGGGAATCTCTCCTGCTTGGGGGTACACACACACACACACACACACACACACACACCACGCGGACCAGGGGCTCAAGCTCCCATTCTCTCGGCCTCTGGCTTCAGCTCCTGTATACTTTCCACATGTTTCCATGCAGCCTTGTATGCGTTCCTAAAACAGCATGTGTTTTTGAGACTGTAAAGCCTGAAACTGGGCTGAGCTGCAGTGGCATAATGGTTCAGTGCAGGACTGCAGCCCACTGGCTTGGCGGTTCAAATCTAGCAGCAGCTCTCCAGGACCAAGGCTGGGCCTCCCCCTCCCACCAGAAGGCAGTGATGCCCACCCCCCCACTCCCCAAAAAAACAACCTGACACTTCCCTTTTCCTCCTAAAAGTCACTTGGATTACAAACATGATTCTGCAGCATGAGCAAGAACCAAGGAATCCCAATCTAGGAAACCTGATTCAGAAAGAACATAATAATAATTACAGCAACATATGTTGGATGTTAGGTAGTTATCATACCCCGAGGAAAGGCAGGAATGACAACTGAGGCAATGGTGAAGGGAACCCAAGTGGGGGCTCAAGAATATCTTCTAAGACCCAACCCATCTCTGTGGATAGAAATATTAGAATAGGAGGTCCCTGGTGTTGGAACGGTTAAGCACTCAGCTGTAAGTGAGATGTCAGTTCAAATTCACATGTGGTGATTGCTGACTGAATCTGTTTGATGGCAGTGGGGTTGGTTTCATGTTAACAATAGCATAATAGAAAATGAACCTATACACATTAGGTAGCATGTATTTTCCTGGTCCCTAATATGTTTTCTTGTTTTGTTTTTGCATTAATATATATTGGGATAGTTATCATAAATGACAATTTACAAATCAGGATAATAAGACAAGTAGATTATATACAAGACGAAAACTAAAGCTATTAAATAGTAAAGATGAAATTTGATTTCTTCAGAGCCTTTTATGTTTACACCATCTAACTCACAATTGGTCATTGCTTTAAGGCAGTGGTTCTCAACATTCCTAATGCCATGACCCTTTAATACAGTTCCTCATGTTGTGGTGACCCCCTAACCATAACATTATTTTTGTTGCTACTTCATAACTTTAATTTTGCTATTGTTACGAACCAGGAGGCCCCTGTGAAAGGGTCATTTGATCCCCAAAGGGGTCTCCACCCACAGGCTGAAAACTGACAAATTTAAGGACAAATTTCCAAACAAAGTAGGCAAAAAATATCCAAGGATCACTAACATTCAGATTCTAGGTCAGGTTGACAAAGTGGGCCAGACTGACTGTGTCTCCCACTACTTCCCTATTTCCCACCACTCCTTCCCCTGTTCACAGGAAAAGAAACTGTTGAAAGTGACCTTCAATACAGATCTCAGACATCAAAATTTGCAGACGACTATTTAAAACAAACTTCCAATGAAAGGCATATGACCAGTCTCCTTGTCCCAATTAGCATCCCCTTCGGGGCACATTCCTGAGCAGTCATCTGATAGCACCTGCTTCCTGCTCCTGGCTTTAACTATTAGGGCAATTTGACTATTAAAGCAGGCAGACAATAACACACCCTTTGCTGGCAGTCCCTTCTAACAGTAACTAGCTGTCAGTCTTTCTGTAATAATATTTTATTTCAAGTCTGAGATGAAGTTCCTAGCATGAACCTTGTATTCTTGTCTATCTACCTCTTAACTTTTATTATGTATTAGTTTGAGATTTACCTTTCAGATCATCTTTTCTTTGTATCAAAGCACTTAAAGAACTTATCTAACTTCTAATAGCTTCCCTTGCCCCAATGTCCCTAGTTTCTCTTCTCCTTCTTATAGAATATAGGGATTTATTAACTTCACTTTGCATAATATCCTCCAAATCCAACCATATCATGCAGTTATTCATATTTTCATCATATTTTTATGATGTATATTATTCCATTGTGGGTATGTGCCAAAGTTTATTTATTCACCTATTCAGTAATGGGCCTTTAAATTGTTTCCACTTTGATATTGTGAATAGTGCAGTTATGATCACAGGTATGTCAGTAAAGCTCTTCTTGTCACAGCTTCTCTTAAAAGGAATTGATCGTGTGGTACATAGTATTAAACTAATCAAATATGTTTTTGAGATATTCTTAGAGTTAAAGTGGGATAGTCACAGGTTATATTTTGGCTCTCTTGGACTTGATTTAATTTTTTTACAGCTAAAACCAGAACTTACCTATAAACAATTGATGGTCATTTCCACACTCAGATGCTGTCCTATTTTTATTGCAGATAAAAGCTTCTCTATTGTTTCTTTGTAGACCCACAGACGTAGTCAATTTAATTTAAATGTATTCAATATGGAGAAATCTATGTATATGGTTGCCCTTTGTGTGACTGAAAAGAGGTATAGGTTATAAACAAACAATTGGTCTTACCAAATTCTATCATGTGATCTCCATCTTCATTTTTATCATCAAGGGTATGTTTTCTAACTTTTGTTGCTTTCCCTTTGTTTCCAGTTATTTTGCCTTACGATCGCCAATAATTAATTATAAATGCATCTTTATTGCAGATTTGATCACTTTCTGGCTGAAAATGTTTGTAGACTTCTTCAATTTCTTCATAGTTGGATTGATTAGATTTTATTGCATGCAGATATACATAACCCTTTCAAAGATAGGTGGTACTTCAAGATGGATGTTGAAATAGTCTTTTTGACAAGGAATGATCAATACCAAATCATTTCAGCACATTTAATACATAGAGTATCACTGTTTATGTATTCCATTTAAGTTTTGATAATTTTCAATTTTTATAGATTCATATTTCATATATCCTAAGTTCTAATTATTATGATTTTGCAGCTGTTTCTTCTCTTTTTAGTTGTGTCCCATAATCAAATGATGATCCCAAAGACCTTACTCCTACAGGCTTGCTCCATTCATATCATCACAGGAGACTCTACTGAAAAGCAGATGCTCCTCTGCCACATTTCAACTGTCTTTTGATCCGATGGGCCCATATTCAGGAACTATCCTTGTAAATATTCTTCCATTCATTATGCCTTCAGGATCTTACAATGTTTGTGTGCTATGCATAAGATGTTCAGTGGCTACTTCCAGCAAAGTGGGAAGCCAAATCTTTCTTCATAATCTGTTCTTAGTAAGGTCTGCTGAAAACCTATTCACTTTGTGTGCTCCTGCAGGCAGTTGAAATACCAGTGACATAACTTCTGGTATCACAACAACATACAAGTCACCACAGTATAGCAAACTTTCAGACAAATAGTAGTTTCCATGAGGATAGCTGTGGGTTTTCTTCTTTTGATGCACTTAACTGTCTTATTTTAAGGAAGTTCCCATGAGCTAATTTATTTTCAGCTTTGTGTATATTTTTCATTGTTTTTAGCAGTGTCATTAGACCATGCATTAGTGTCTTTCTGTTTGTCCCTATTTTCTCATTGATTATCTTTATGGTTATAAGGTTTACATTTAGGTCATTGTGGTAGTTACATAACTTCCTGTTAACTTGAAGGTATTAACAATGAAGGGTGATGTTTCACCTGTCAAACAGGTTGTAGCGTGATGACCCCATTTGGAGAACCGAAGGAGGAAAAAAAATCCCAGTAGGCCAGACCCATTTTCTTTCTGCCTTCCCTTTCTTTCTGTTGAGACACTCCAATAGCTGGAGGATCCAAGTGAAGACCCACCCCAGCACTGAGATCATTCCATTGCCACTGGATCCACAAAATTTTCTACCGACTGACTTGTGGACTTCTTGCATTTAGCATCATTATGAGTGGCTATAACAGTGTGAGGAGGAATTTATGGACTAGTATTGGGCTTATGGGTTAATATCAGAATTGTGGACTTGATCTAGACTGGGATGGAATATTTTTCAAACATATAATTGCTCTTTGATTAAAAACTCTGTCTTACACACACCTACAAGTATCTCTGGATTTGTTTTTCTAGTTAACCCTGTCTAATACAGTCATTAATCCATTTTCAATTCCTTTTTGTACATGGAGTAAAGGATGTGTCCTGTTTCATTCGCCTGTAAGAAATCCAATTTTGCCTACTACATTTGCTGAAGAGACTATCCATTCTCCATTAAGTACTTGAGCCCTGTGTCAAAAATCAGTTGTCAGTAGATGAATGGACTTACTTCTGGGTTTTCTATTATGTTCCTCTGATCTAATGTCGTGCTAATGCAAGACAACTTTAAAATACCATCCTGTGTAATTGGTTTTGAGATTGGAATGTGAGAGACTTCCTTCTTTATTCTAATTTTAAGTAATGCCTCCCTTATCCTGGATCTCTTTACTTTCCATATAAAGTCAGTGATTAGATTTTTATTTCCTTAAGGAATGATGCTGGGATCTGGATTGGGATGCTATTATATTTATAGATTGATATAGTAATATATAGTACTTTATAGAAATTTATAAAAATTAAAAATAAATATTAGAAGATTTATTTTTAAAAATAGTAATTTACAAAATTACCATACTTATAGTAATTAAATTTTTATTTAATTGTCTTCCTATCCTTGGACATGGAACAGTCTTCCCTTTATGTAAGTCTTTTGTAGTTTCCTGTGTTAGTATTTTGTAGTTTTCATTGTAGAAGTTTTTCATTTCTTTGTTTAGGTTTATTTGTAGGCATTTAATCTTTTGTGTGACTATTGTAAATGGTGTTGTCCTCTTGATTTTCTTCTCAGAGCTATCTTCATTAGTATGCAGGCATCCAATGAATTTTGCATGTTTATTTTGTATCCTATTACATTGCTGAATCTGTTAACTATTTCCAATAGTTTTTTGGTTGAGTGCTAGAGATTTTATATGTATAGAATCATGTCATTTACAAATATAAATAGTTTTACTTCTGTTAAAATTTCGAGATGTTGATTTCTTTTTGTTGTTTTGGTAGTAGCTGTGGCTAAGACTCCCATCACAAATATTGATAAAGGGTATCCTCTTCTGGTCCTGCTCACATGGGAAGAAACTACTATTTCTTTTAAGTTAGGATGAAGCATACCAAAAGAATTTGTTCTGGAAGAAGGAAAATAAACCCACCTGATCTTGGTCTATGAAATACTTGTGCCGTTAGAACTGCACATCTTAGGTGAGTGAAATTTTCATTCCCCAACTGCTCATAATAGTTAACCTAGCTGAGTCTTTGATAAGATTTGGCCAAAACATATTCATAAAAACAAGCATTTAAGAAATGCTTATTTTGTGCTATGCATTATGTTAAACATTTGATAAGAAAAATAAACATGGAATTATCATAACATCATTATGAGATATACCTTATTATTATCTTACTTTCATGGATATGAAAATGAAGGTACAAGAAGGTTGCATCCTTATTCCAGATCAATGGTGAACTGAAATGTATCATTGGAGAACCACACTAGCTAAAACTAGCACAACAGAAGACATAAGCAGATATTTTATTTCCTTTCCCTTTTTCTACTTAGTGAGCTGTCTTGCCTGGACCGAGAAAGAACAGATGCCACCTTAGTTGTCCTCTCAACACCTTCCAAACTCTGGCTGGCCCTTCCCGGACAGTGAATAGTGTTTGTCTTCAGCCCTGTTTTTTGTACTAGTGTCTATTCTAACATCACAGAGATTACTTTTTCAGGGCTTTTATATGAGTTAATGTGAACAGTAATCATATTTACCTAAAAATTAAAGCCTTTGTAAAAGGGTATGAAGCAAGAAGATTATCTGTCTCTTCTACTGAACACTTCTGAAAATGATTTCTATTATATAGTAAATTCAGAGCTAGAAATTTACAGTAAGAAGTACAGCCTCAAGTTAATTGAATATTACTTTTCTTATTAAAAACAAAACAACTTTGGAACAGGCTAATTTACAAATTTTCCACAATAATTGATTCTCTTGATGAATCTTAGGCTGACTAAGATAAAAAGTAAAAATAGTAAGTATAGTTTTCAAGCAAGATTTGTCTTTTAAATTTCTGCATAGCATAGTTCTCTAATGCATGGGTTCTTACATCTTGGATGAAGTATAAATCTATCAAATTTCGAAAATGAATGCCCTCATGGAGCTAACAGCAACTAATTCTTTAGAGTTTATAGGCCTTCTGCCAAAATATGTTGTTCTATTAGGATACTTCATTTACCTGTAGCTCTAGAGAATGGCTCTTTCCAAATACAACCATATTTGGGATCAAAACAACTCTAAATGCTATAATTTTTCTCTGCAAATCAGGCTCAGGATTCAGGATTGAAGTCTTATTATTTAGACTGTAATTCAACCTTAGATGAAAATGTATAGCCTACGACTGACTCAAAAGGACTTTGCAACAACAATATTTTTTAAAAAACTAATAGATGTACTGAGCCCTAGTGGCGCAGTGGTTGCATGTGGCACTGTGGCCGACAGGGTTGATGGTTCAAATCCAGCAGCAGCTCTCCAGGAGCAAGCCTGGGCTTCCTACTCTGACCAGGGAAGTGATGAAAAAAATATTAATAGAGGCTTTCCGAGACATGGACACCAGATAACACTTGCAGGAAGATCTCCTCAGCAGCTATCAGAAAGATATCCTCCACTCACTATTAATGAGGATGAAGTGAAGGAGAGCAGAGTTTCTTAAAGTAGGAGAGATCAACAATGCCTGTTGATGGACTCCTTTTCATTCTTGACAAGTGGCATGAGCTGCTTCTCTGCACCTCACTCACTCCCCAGCATAAGTCATCCTTTCTAGACCCTGTGCTAGTCCAGTCAACTAAACCTCTGAAGTTAATGGCCTCTGGGATCCTGAGTGGATAATAAACTGTGTGGGCAGCTTGGTGAAAATATTCTCAATGTCCAACTAACCCTTTTTCCCTCTCCTCTTTCTTTCCTGATTTATTTTCTGAAGCCTGTTTGCCAACACTATCCCCAATCACCCCCAGTCCTGCAGCAGATAAACACACACACACACAATATTCACAATATTGCTACCAAAGTATTGAAAATCTCTACCCACAAGGATGGTTTCTCTTTTATCTTATTTTTGGTTTGCTTTTGATCTAATATAATACTTTAAATTTTTTCTAGTTCTTTTCCACTTTCTTTTCCAGAGTGACTCTACCAACCCTTAGAATACACATACGTGTAAGGAAATAACTGACCAGGCATTCAGTCTTGGTTAGCGCGCCCCCCCCCCCCAGCAAAAAATAAAAACAAGTCCTTCACTTTTTCTTTATTTTTTTACCCTTTGCACAGATCTGTCCACATTGACACTGACATAGCATTCAAAGGACAACACCCACACCCATACTCATCTCATCTTTTATCTCTAGTGTCACTCCTTCTCCTCCTTGCACATCTATATATTTTTTGGTTGATTTTTTATCCTTGTCTTTTTTCTTCTTTTTCCTTCTTTCTACCCTTTCTGCCCTTTTCCTATTCTTCTTTAATGCTATTCCTTCTAATCATACTAACACCTAAATTATCTGTTTGGGTCTGAATATGTGCTTAAATTTTTCTCCTGCATTACACACTATCCCCTTTTGCTATCTCTTTCCCTTGTGAAATGGATTTCAATGGAACCTAATATATTACTCTTCTTAAAATATATCTTCCCAAATTTATTTTCTTATTTGGATAGCCGCATATTATTACTATCATTATTTTGTTTGCATACTTTTTCTCCTTGCTCCCCTCCCAAAACACACATTCTCCCCTTCGTCATCTCTATTCTCTTTTCTCCTTTTCACCATAGAATGTTTCCTGGTTGGTTTGAGATCTCTCCTACATGATGAGACAGACCCAATTGTCTACGCACTATTCAAAAGTTCACACTACTAATAGCTGCACCACAACTCCAGGGAAACAGCAACTAACAGGAGTGCCCCCCTAAAATCAAGAAAAGCAAGCAGAAATAACTAAAATCCTTCAAACCCAATAGAATACTTTTTGCTGTTGTTGTTGGAAAGTTCCTAGAAGTACCAGAAACAAAATTCAAAAAAAGAAAAGGTATTTAATTCTCTTCAAGAGGCATGGGGAACATTCATGAAAACAATGGAATTGAAAAGTTAAAATTCTCAAACCAAAAGTAATTCCAGAAGATAAACAATAAGATAACAGAATTAAGCAACATGATAAAATACCTGAGAAATAGAATGGTGTAAGAAGAAAGTCAAATAAGTGATCTTGAAAACAATCACATTGACTACGACAAAGGAGAGATACAATCAACAAATAAATCAAAGAAAGGGATTCATAGAAAGCCTGAGAACTATGTGGGACAAAATTAAGAGTAAAAACTTACATCTCATCTAGATTTTGGAGCAGGAAAACAACAAACAAATAAAAAAGCAAAACAAACATAGAAAATAGGATGAGAAATCATGCATTAAAAGTTTCCCCATATCATAAAGGAGGGAAAATTCCACAAATATTTAAGACACTGAGAGAACCCCAAGTAGGTAGATACCCAAACAAGAAACATTGTGATATAGCATAGTCAAGCTTCTAATTTCAAGGAAAAAAGAGAATCCCAAGGATAACTATAGAAAAATAAAAAGGCACCTACAAAGAAAGACTGATAATGAGAAGCTTAGATTTTTCAAAAATACTATGCAGGCTTCAGTATTTTCTCTCTGTTACATTAGTCTTAAACGATCCCTATCAGACTTTTCTCACCCACCTTGTCACTGATTTTGTATCAATTGCTATTCCTTGTTCCCTGGGCTGTTCAACATCACCTCCTTTCCCCTTCCTCCCCCATCTCCCATGGTTCCTAAGCCGGAACCATCAGTCCTGTCGTTTTCACCTCCAGACTCTTTGTCCAACCTATCTTTTCTAGAGAGACCTGTAGAGGTAACAATATGTACAAAAAAAGGCATCCTAAAATGAAGCAACTGAAGCAAATAAAACAATGATAACAACAGCAAGAAAACCCCTCAATGTGCTATACATATATGTAAAAAATAATAAAAATAATATCAACATAGAAACCTGTATAAAGGTCAAGGTCTTTTTTGACCTCCAGGAGTGTCCCCTGGTTAAGTTGGATGGGGTGCCATACCCTGGGCCCAAAGTGTATCCGTGGCACTCCATCTGTGACTCCACGCTCTGCTGCACACTCAGTGTTTTGCACTGGTGTGATTGTGTCTGACAGGGTATAATCTTGACCCAGTTTGATCATCCTGACCCTGATAGGCCTTGGGTCAATGAGGGTAGCCATATTTCATAGTGGGGCCGGCCATATGGTTCTCTTTGTGCGTTAGCTATTCTGAGTGGGAATATAGTCCTGAAGGCTCAGTGGACCAGGATACACATCATTCTCTCTTCTTCCCTTTTCATTTGTTCTCTTGTGCCCTGGTTGGGCATATCTCACTCCCCAAACTTAAACTTCAGTGCTGACCTCCAAGGTAAACTCCCCTGGTGGAGAAGTAGCTATCCCAATAGTTGGGATTGGGGTTGTGTGCTCAGGTCCCCCCACTGGTTCTCAAGTCCTTGCTATTGTGCTGCATTCACATCCTGGGTCTCCAGGTTTAAGTTTGGTCCCTCTTTCCCTGTGGAGATATAAACAATATATTCCCCTTTGATGGTTTAGAGCCCCAGTCCCTTTCTACACATTGCCATCGGCCCCCCTCATCCTTTCCCCCTAGAGTTGGTTACTATATGTAGTCCTAGATTTGATCTGGCCCCTGAAAACCAAGTGGAGGT
Source organism: Nesogale talazaci (assembly GCA_004026705.1). Classification (NCBI taxonomy): domain Eukaryota; kingdom Metazoa; phylum Chordata; class Mammalia; order Afrosoricida; family Tenrecidae; genus Nesogale; species Nesogale talazaci. The sequence goes on along the minus strand of PVJH01017218.1, from coordinate 28,853 downwards.
TGAGCATGATAGTGGGTCATGAGGGAAGCAAATAGAAATAGAGGAAGGAACTGGGGGATATGAGCACTTACAGAGGTTCAAATACAGGTATGTACACAGGTGCATATATTTATAAGTGACGATGGGGAAATAGACCAATGTGTATACTTATAGAGTTAGCAGTAGGACAGCAGATGGGCATTGGATCTCCACTCAAGTACTTCCTCAGTGCAAGAACACTTTGTTCTATTAAATTGGCATTCCAAGATGTTCACCTTTCCGACAGGATCACTGAAGACAAATTTGTGCATAAGTAAAGGTGGTGAAGAAAGTTGATGGTGCCTGGCTATCAAAAGAGGTAGTGTCTGGGGTCTTAAAGTCTTGAAAGTAAACAAGCAGCCATCTAGCTCAGAAGCAACAAAGCCCACATGGAAGAAGCACACCAGCTTGTGGCATCACGAGGTGTCAAAGGGATTAGATATCAGGCTTCAAAAACTAGAAGGCATAACATTGCATAATCACTTTCCTGATATCACCGCTGAAGACAAATGTGTGCATAAGCTAATGTGGTGAAGAAAGTGGATGGTGCCCAGCTATCAAAAGTTATAGTGTCTGGGGTCTTAAAGGCTTGAGTAAACAAGCAGCCATTCAGCCCAGAGGCAAGAAAGCTTACATGGAAAAAGCACACCAGCCTGTATGATCATGAGGTGGTAAAGGGTTCTGATGTCAGGCATCAAAGAATGAAAATTAAATCATTATTAATGAGGGGGAGTACAGATTGGGGACCCACAGCCCATCAATTGGTGAAGTGACATCCTCTTGCATAGGGGTTGCAGGAAGGAGATGAGCCAGTTAAAGTACAATGTAGTAGCAATGAAATACGCAACATTCCTCTAGATCTCAAATGCTGCCTCCCACCCACTATCATGATCCCAATTCTACCACATAAATCCACCTAGACTAGGAGATATACAGTGAAGTTGGAAACATGGAGAATTTAGGATAGATGATCCCTCAAGACTAGTAATAGGAGTGGTAATACCAGGAGGGTGGAGGGATGGTGGAATAGAAAGGGAGAATCAATTTTTCAGGGATCTACATGTAGCCTCCTCTCTGGGGCATGGACAATAAAGAAGTGAGTGTAGGGACACATTGGACAGTGTACAATATGAAAATAGTAACGATTTGTAAATTACTAAGGGTTCATGGGGGGTGGGGGGAAGGAAGGGAAACATAGGGACCTGATACTGGGAGCCTGGGTGGAGAGAGGATGTTTTCAGAGTGATGATGGCAATAAGTGTGCAAATGTGGCCTGCATACAATTGTTGTATGTATGGATCATGATGGGAGTTGTATGAGCCCCCAATAAAATGATTCATTAAAAAAAGGAGAGAGGGAGAAGGAGGAGCTTATACCAAGGGCTCAAGTGGAAAATATTTTGAAATGAATATGGTAATATATGTACAAATATGCTTGATACAAATGATGTATTGAATGTTATAAGAGCTGTAAGAGCTCGCAATAAAACAATTGAAAAAAAAAAGAAAATGCACTAACAATCACAAAAAAACAAAATACTGTGCAGGCAAGAAGACAATGGAGTAACCGATAAATTCTGCAAAGCGAAAACAAACCTAGCTATCAAGAACCCTATATCCACTAAAATTATTCCTCAAGTATGAAAGATAAAGATATTTCCAGATAGGGAAAACTAAAGAATTAATAAACACAAGACTAGCATTAATAAATATTAACCAGGTAACTATGGCCAGAGAATCAACAATAGCAGACAAACCTGAAAACACAATGCCATCCAGAAACCAATGCAATTAAAGCAGCCTTCAAAGTCAACAGAAATAGAAGAGGAACAAAGACGTCGATAAAACTACTAAAAATGGAAAGAAACCAAACACAAACAAAGCACTATGATAGTGACAAATTTGTATATCTCAATAGTGACAATGAATATTAATAGATTAAATGCACAAATAAAAGGACAGAGAGTAGTAGCAGATTACAAAATAAGGCCCATCTATATTCTGTCCATAAAAGAGGTATAAGAACCCAAAATAAAATAAAACCTTTTTGCGCTGAGCCCTGGTGGTGTAGTGGTTGAGTGCGAGGCTGCAGCCCACAGGCTTGGCAGTTCAAATCCAGTGGTGGCTCTCAGGAGCAGCGCTGGGTAGCTCCCACGACCACCAGAGGACAGTGATGCCCTCCCCCCGAAAAACCAAACCAAACCAAAACAAAACAAACTTTTAAAACAAGAAAAATACATTAGACCACAAACACAAAATAGACTAACAATCAAAGTATGGTGAAAAATGTACCAAGTCAATGGCGACCATTAAAAGGATGGAGTGGTGATATTAATCTCTGATAAAATAGACTTAAAAGTAAGTAATATAATGAGAGACAAGAGTGGGTACTACATAATGATTAAAGGAAAAACATATTGTGAACAAATAACTATGATAAACATACACCCACTCAGTGAAATGAAAGAAACTTGAAATGCATTAATCAAGTTCTTACAGAGTAGAAGAAAGAGACATACGGCTTAACAATATTTATGAGTGTGCTAGACTGGGTTGGCTATAGAAACAAATTCATTGACATTTATATGCTATGTTAGTCTATGTAGATTTGAGAGCTGGGCACCATCAGCTTTCTACGCCACATTTGCTTATGTACTCCCTTTGTCTGCAGTGATCATGTCAGGACAAGATTTGTTGTTTTTCATCTAGATGACCACTTGTTTCTCTTCAAGCCTTTAAGATCCTAGATGCTATATCTTTCAATAGCCAGGTGTTAGCATCTTTCTTCCCCATATTTGCTTATGCACCCACTTTGTCTTCAGCAATTGTGTTGGGAAGGTGAGCAAATTACTAGAACAAAGCGTTCTTGTATTGAGGGAGTTCTTGAATAGGGACCCACTGTCCATGTGTTTTCTTAATATTAACCCTATAAATATGCTATAGATGTACATAGATCTATCTTCTCTTTGTCATATATTAATATATTTACATATGTATATGCCTGTGTTTAGATCTCTCTAAATGCCCTTTGCCTCCGAGTTCTTTCATCTATTTCTTTTTACTTTTCTTGTCCCACTATCATGTTCAGCCTTCATTTGGGTTTCTGGAATTTCTCTCATCTACATTCTCCTTGATCCAGCTCTGCCAGACTCCCAAACCCTTCTTGCTATCGATTTTTAGTCAGTTGTTGTTCCCTTGTCCCTGGGTTTGTTAACATCCACTCCCTTTCCCCCGTCTCCCTCTCTCCCATGTCCTTCCAGAAGTGTCAGGCTGTTGCTTTCTCTTCTAGTTTGTTTATACTCCCTGTCCCTTTGCCATTTAGCTGAGATGTAACAAAGCCCACATGGAGGAAGCACAGCAGCCTGATGATCATGAGGTGTCGAGGGGATCAGGTCTCAGGCATCAAAGAACAAAAAAATCATATCATTCTGAATGAGGGGGAGTGCAGAGTGAGGATCCAAAGCCCATCTGTAGGCTACTGGATGTTACTACACAGAGGGTTTGGGGAGGGGACAAGGCAGTCAGGGTGCACTGTAGCAACGATGAAACATACAATGTTCCTCTAGTTCTTAAATGTTTCCTGCCCACCCTCCCTACACCCTCAACTATCATGATCCCAATTCTACTTTACATTTTTGGCTGGACTGGAGGAGGTACACTGGGACAGATAGAACTGGAAACACAGGGAATCCAAGACTGAAGAATTCCTCAGGACAAGTGGTAAGAAAGGCAATATTGGGAGGGTGGAGGGAAGATGGAGTAGAAAGTAAGAACAGATTTCAAAGATCTACATGTAATTTCCTCCGGGGTATGGACAGCGGAGAAGTGGGTGAAGGGAGATGTTGGAGAGTATAAGCTATGACAAAGTAATAATGATTGATAAAGTATCAAGAGTTCATGGGGGGGACCAGGGAGGGAGAGGAAAAATGTGAAGCAGATATCAGGGGCTCAAGAATAAAGCAAGTATTTTGGGAGTGATGAGGGAAACAAATGTACAAAAGTGCTTGACACATGGATGGATGTGTGGATTGTTGTATGAGCCTCCAATAAAATGAATTAAGAAAGGAGCAATTGAATGTTGAGAAAACATTCCAGTCCAGTTCAGATGAAGTCCATAAGTCCAACATGAGTCCATATGTCCAATACCAATCTATAACGTCCTCTTCAGACTCACAGAATACATGCAATGATACTGAATACAGGAAAACCACTGACTGGTGGGTGAAAAGTTCTGTGGATATGATGGTGGTGGCTGAATCTCCAGGTCGTTGTTTGCTGTTAGCATGGCTCCAGGTGGTGTCAAAAGTAAGGTTAAACAGAAAGAAAATCAAGAGAGAGAAATTCCCAGAATCTTTATGAGAATAAAGACCAATCAGGCTTTGGTCTCGTTGACAGGCTAGAGTCCATGTCTTCAATCTTTTATGAAGTTGATATGAAATTGTGTAACTACAACATTATGAAATTTCAACACACCATTCTTAAGGAAAGACAGATCATTAGGGAAGAAATTTAATTAAAAAAAAACAGAATAGCTAAATGCTACTATCAACCAGCTCTATCTCCTAGACCAGTGGTTTGCAACTTCCTAATGCCATGAACCAATAATACATTTCCTCATGTTGCGGTGACCCCTAAACATAAAATTATTTTCATTGCTACTTCATAGCTATAATTTTGCTACTGTTATGAATCATAATGTAAATATCCGATTTTAATATGTATTTTCATTATTTTTAAAAATTGAGCATTATTAAAGCATAATGGCTAACCACAAAACAATATATAACTATATATTGTGAAATATTTATTTCTAATTAGAAATAAATGAATTTTTGGGGAGGGCATGACTGCTCTTTGGTGGTCGTGGGAGTGAACCAGCCTAGCTCTTGGAGAGCCACTGCTGGATTTGAACTGCCCAGCCTGTGGGCCACAGTCCCGCACTCAATTACTACATCACAGGGGCTCAGCCCCCCTAAAATGAAATTTTATCTTGAAGCATGGTTTAGCATGGGTAATAGTCTTAATATAATAGCAGTAAATTACATTGTAATATTTTGCAACAATATGTGTACAAAGTCGACGTCCATGCGAAGGTTGAGATAACTTCTTTCTCACCAGATCAGGCATTCTTGGGGGCAGTCTTTGCAATTGCACGATCTAAGTTGATCTTCCACAACAAGTCTACATCTATATAAAGACTTGATAACCGACAAGTGGAAAATCCTATTTCACAAAGTTTTGTTCATGGAAATGGAAGAAGGCACAACCCAGTTTCAGACAGAACAGGATATGACTGCAAACATTTCATCCAAAATTTTGTAACTGGTATTGTAGAGAAATAAGTTCTTGCTGCATCATTGCTAAAAGGTTCGATGAACTCCTCTTGTGCTGTCTCAGGACATATTCAACTTTGACTGCAAATGGGTTTCTGGCAAGTGCAAATGGGATGGCAGGTATATTTGTAAAGCATTATGAAATTTCTTCTGCAAGCATGTGCAAGTGTTCTTTCACAGAAATTATCATAATTCTTTTGCCTGGTTCAGTATAATATTCCTTAAAGAAAGCAGATAAGGTAAGCAACATGTAAATTTTATTTTCATCCTTTTTTCTTTTTTGTCAAAGCTGAAATTTTATTAGGAATGATTGGATCTTTTCAGACAAATTGAGGCATGTTGCATTTGGTCCTTGCAGTGAGAAATTTACTTCAATCAAGATGGCAAAGATGTCCACCAAGTAAGCTATTTTCTGCAGTACACCTTTGTCCCTGAAAAGTGCTTTGAATTGCAGTTTTGCTTTCTGATTAAAAAATATTTTCAGGGTGAAAAATGTTTTCAGTTCATCATGAAGCTGAAAAATATGTTTTAAAATTTTTCCCCTCAACAACCCTCTCACTTTAGTGTGAAATAGCAGAACACTGGTCAGCTCATTGAACTCATCGCACATTGCAAAAACAGTAGACCGTTTAAAGTGCTTACCTTTACAAAATTTACAGGACTTATGACACTTTTCATTACTTCGTTTAATTCTTGTGGCAGCATCTTCATTGCTAATATTTGCCAATGAACCATACAGTGAGTCCTCATGAATTTTGGTGACTCATTCAGTACCAGAGGTTGAAATCCAGATCAACAAACTAGCATAGTTGGAGCACCATCTGTGCAAATACCAAAAACCCTTTCCCAAGAGATCTTATGCTGCTTCAGAAAAGAACCAACCGTGTCAAATACATCATATGCAGTGGTTGTTGTTTCAAGGGATTTACAAAAAAGAAATTCATCTTTAAAGTTGCCATCATTAATATACCTCACATAAACCAGTATCTGTGAACAGATTGCAAGTTGGATGCTAAATATTAATTAAATCTTTGCATCAAGCTGGATGCTAAAATTTAATTTCTTGGATGACCTGATCAAGAATATCAGGAGACATGTCATCTATTCTGTGGACAGTTTCATTAGATAAGGAAATTGCACTGATTTTTTTTTTTAACAAATTAGTCTCCTATCATAAACTCGAACAATATCTTGGGCTGCTGGCAACAGTAAATCCTTGGCAATGGTGTGCAGTTTCATAGCTCTGATGATTCTGGGGGCCACCAAATATGAAGGTTCAATGGTGGCTACATTTTGTTTATGGTACTCACCACCGGTGCTAAGTCTGACTTTCTTGAGTCCATCAACTTTGCTTCTAAAAGAGTTGGCATCCTTGTCAGTAATGCTCAGATGCTTGCTATCAAAACAGCAGTTTAGCTTGTTCAACTTCATAGATTAAGCTGATCGAACTTCACAACACATAACACATTGTGGTTTCTCAATTCCTGCTGTAATTATTGAGGTAAAACCATGTTGTAAAAAATCATCACTGAAAAAAAAAATCATCACTGGCCTGAGCCCCGGTGGCGTAGTGGTTGTGCGCAAGACTGTGGCCCACTGGGTTGGAGGTTCAAATCCAGCAGCAAGGCTGGCCCTCCTACTCCCACCACCAGAGGGCAGTGATGCCCCCAAAACAAACAAAACAAAACAAAACAAAAAATCCTCACTATATTTTCCTTCCTTAACACTCTTCTCTACACAATCAATTGTCATGGGATGGTTTGCTAATGAAAATAATATATAACAATAGCTAATAGAATACAAAAGATGGTACATGGCATAGTTCAGTCAATACAGTTCATTAAAGTTTCCTATGATTTACCATTCTCTGTGTTGTTTTTCTTACACACCTGTTACTATCACAAGGGGGGTGGTATTCACATGAACCACAGCTCAATATGAAAAGTCTAATCAGCATCCAGCTTAAGTTTCCATGGTACAGACTTTTTTTTTTGCAATAGTTGATGATTTTACAGTACATTATTTCACATTTACCTAGTAATTATAATTCATGAAGTGTTAGTTTACCTCCCAAATTGCTGCTTTTAAGATAGTAGCTGCTTTTAATTGAGTGACTGCTTTCAATACAGCAGCTATTTTCTACCCAGTAGCTGCTCTCTACACAGTGTGTTAGTCTGGGTAGACTAGATAAACAAATCTATAGAAACTATTAAGTGTATAAGAAAGAATTTGATATACAAGAGCAACAGTACATTAAGAAAACATCCCAATCTAGGGGTTGTCACAGACCTACTCAAATTGAACAATATCTCATGTTCCTGCATAGATTTAATATTTAAATGTCAGTACTACTAATAGCAATCTACAAATAACAATTGAACTCGGATCCAAATCTCAATTTTATTTTTTAAAGAAATGGGAAAACAATTTACTAACTTCATATAGAGAGGTTCGAGATCCAAGATATAGAAAGAATTCTTCAAAGATGAACAATGTAGGAGGCCTGCACTATTCAACCCCAAACCCTACTGCACAGACACAGCAGTCAAAACAGATTGTTAGACAGAGTTCTTTAGTGAAACAAAACCAGGATGCTAAAAATGTCATATATATTTAGATACATGTATCATAGATAGATAACATATGAAATAATTAATTAATCTATAAAGCATTAAAAAGTGCTCTGTGCAACTCACTTCTATGACACAGCTAATATACTTGCAGTTCTTCCAGTCTTGAGGTCTGCAGTGTAGTTAGTTCTCTGTAGAGCAATTCAGGCAGCAAACAACAACGTAGGTCACCAGCAGTCAGCCAGGTGACAGGGTCCTACAATCCCCAGCTCAAGAGATGTATATTCAAATAGTGTGGCGAAGCAGGTCTTGAAGAAATCTCAAACTATAGCTACACAATCCACAGGTTCTGTGCCCCACAGGTAGTGTAGTTTGCAAATTGAGGCACAGAACAAACAAGGCAGCCACACACTGTTCTGATAATCAAAGAGCAAGAGACAAGAAAGGTGAGACTTGCCAAGTCATTTATCTCTCCATCCTTCAATTAATCCCACATATGCTCATTGGTCATGTTGGCATAATAAACCTACCTAACAGAGCTTGATAAAACACTAAGGGTGTGCAGAACATGGAAGCAAGGGAAGCAGAACATGGAAGTTCTGAGAGAATACTAAAAATAGACTTTAGAGCCAGTGTAGCACTACATCAGACCTGATCAGAAAACACCCCTCAAGGGCAACAAACAGACCTTGAACTATTTACAGACTTTTTTTTAGTCATTGTTTTTTTTTGTTGCTGTTTTTTTGTTTTTCACTGTCTTGTTTTTTGTGCATATTACTATCTCTGCAGGTCTATCTATATAAGCTAGGTGGGGTAAACAATCTGGAGGAGAAACAATGAGACTGATAATTCTGGGGGGATAATGGGGAAGGGGAGGTGGGGGAAAGGAAGACGGTAACAAACTCAGGAACAAAATAACAGCAAGTGATCCAAAATTGATGGCCAGAAGGGTGTAGAAGACCTAGTAGGGCTTGATCAAGGTCAAGGTAGCTGAGAAGAATTATTGAAAACCAAGTGAAGGTTGATCATGATAGTGGGACAAGAAGAAAGTAAAAGGAAATAGAAGAAATAATTGGAAAGGACATTTATAAAGGTCTAAACCCAGGCATGTACGTATGTAAATATATTTATATATGATGATGGGGAAATAGATCTTTGTGCATATATTTATAGGGTTGATATTAAGGTCACAGATGGACATTAGGCCTCTACTCAAGTTCTCCCTCAATGCAAGAACACTTTGTTTTATTAAACTGGCATTCCATGATGCTCACCTTCCAGACACGATTGCTGAAGGCAAAATGCATAAGGCAATGTGGTGAAGAAAGTTGATGGTGCCCAGCTATCAAAATATATAGCACCTGGAGTCTTAAAGGCTTGAAGATAAACAAGTGGCCATGTATCTAAGAAGCAACAAAGCCCATATGGAAGAAGCACATCAGCTTGTGTGATCACCAGTTGTTAATGGGATCAGGTATCAGGATCAAAGAACAAAAAATCATATAATTGTGATTAAGGGGGAGTGCAGAGTGGAGAGCTAAAGCTTATCATATCAGTAGGCAACTGGACATGACCTTACAGAAGAGTCACAGGGAGGAGATGAGCTAGTCAGGGTGCAGTACAGCAACGATGAAACCTACAACTTTCCTCAAACTCTTTAATGCTTTCTACCCCCTACTATCATGATCCCAAATCTACCGCACAAATCTGACTAAACCAGAGCATGTACACTGATACAGATAATAACTAGAAACACAGGTAATTCAGGACAGATAAACCCCCAGGATCCATAATGAGAGTCGGAATATGAGGAGGATAAGGGGAAGGTTGGGGTAAAAAGGAAGAACCAAACACAAGGATCTACATATATCTCCTCCCTGGGGGTTATACAACAGAAAAGTGGGTGAAGAGAGGCATTGTGTAGTGTATGACAAAATAATAATAATAATAATAATAATAATAATAATAATAATAATAATAAATGAATCATCAAGGGTTCATGAGGGAGAGTCGTAGTGGGAGGAGGGGAAATGAGGAACTAATACCAAGGGCCCAAGTAGAAAGAAAATGTTTTCAGAATGATAATGACAACAAATTTACATGTGTGCTTGATACAATGGATGTAAGTATGGATCATGATAAGAGTTGTATGAGCTCCCAATAAAATGATTTTTTTGTGTGTGTGGGCATCACTGCCTCTGGTGGTCATGGGCGCTACCCAGTGCTGCTCCTGAGAGCTGCCGCTGGATTTGAAGTGCCAAGCCCATGGGCTGCAGTTCCACACTCAACCACTTACACCACTGGAGCTCAGTCCCTAATAAAATGATTTTAAAAAGAAAACAATAACCAAACAGCTTGCCATACACACAAACAAACTCATGATGGATTAGAGATGCAAACCTCAGAATTTTAAGGATCATCAGTGAGAAAGCTGGGACAATTTAAAGGACCCACTGCAGGGTACACAAGTGTAATTACCAAGGGTGATAAAAAAAAAAGCACTTACAGTGGAAGACAAAATAGATATAAATGACACTTACGTATCAAATTAGTTAAATTAGAACCAGACAGGGAAAAATTGCTAATCAATGACACAACAAAGGACTAATTACTAAGATCTATAGAATTTCACAACACTTCCTAGGGGGAAAAAAACAAATAATGCAATTAAAATATGAGGCAAAAGATATGAATAGAGAATTCACAATGAATAGCACTTGAATGTCTAACATGTAGTGAAATGCTCACAATCACTAGCCATCTGGAAGATGTCAATCAAAACAACAATTAGATATCCTTCTCAGACCATTAAATGTGAAGGTATTACTTGTATTTCAGCAACTTTAGGAAGAAGAAATAGTTTTTGTACTGTCCTCACCAGACTTGCAACAACCTTGGAGAAAAGATGGAATGAAAAGGTCTAGTAGGGGAAATGAATAAGAGGTCTGCTGAAGGGAAGAAAAAAAATCTCTAGTTGAACTTAGATTTATACACAAAATCTGGTATTTGGCAAAGAGTTTTTTGATTAAGGTGGAACACTTTGACTTCCAGTATATATTTGCATTAGTGCTAATATTTTAGAAATAAAAAAGAGTTTAAGAATATTTTATTGTTATTTGGGTGAAAGTTTACAGAGTTTAATGGTTTTCCACTTAGTAATTTATAAACTTGCAGACTTTGATTGCAATCCCTACAAAGTAATAGCACGCTTTTCATTTCTTCCCTTCATTGTTCTTCTTTCCTATTCCTGGCCTGAATGATTCCCTATTTGATCTCCTCTTGTTAATTATTCTAATGAGCTCACACCTCCTGCTGTCATTTTTCACTTTATAGGTCTATCATTTACCTGAAAGTTGAGCTGCCAGGGTGAGTTGAATTCTAGGTCATAGTCTCAGGGGTTCCAACAGTCTCTATCAGACCTCTTGACTTGATTTTCTTTATGATTGTAACGCTTTTTTCTATGCTTCTCTCACATTCTAACCAGGACCTTTTATTGTTATTCCTATAAAAGTGGTTGGATGGGCTGAGCCCCAGTGGCCTAGTGGTTGTGTGTGGAACTGCTGTCCACAGGGTTGGTAGTTCAAACCCAGCAGCAGCTCTCCAGGAGCAAGGCTGGGCCTCCTACTCCCACCAAGGGGCAGTGATACCCACACACACACACACACACACACACACACAAAAGAGTGGTTGGTGGTGGTAGCTGGGCAGCATCTAGTTCTTCTGCTCTCAGGGTTGTGGAAGCAGAGATTCACATTGTCCATTGGTTCTTTGGACTAATTGTTTCTATTCATGTTTCGCTAAAAAAATGTTTGTCTCAGAGTGATGCAGCAGAACTAGTAGTGGCTGGCTGCTCACCAAGTTTAAGACTCCAGTCACTACTCAAAAAGTCAGATGTAGAGTCTTGTCTTTGTTATGTCAATGGCCTTTGCTGTTCCCAAGACTACAATCCTGAAAACCGTGGTCCACCAACTCAGTCTCTCAAGGAGTTGAATTATGGTTCATAAAATTTCATGTCTTTCCCCCTATGCTCTACTATATCTGTGGCTATATTTGCAGCATTTATAAATATAGATGTAAAATAAAATCATATTGGTAGCCTCATTCACTTTTCCATACCCAGTCAGCTTGAGTATCTATGTGTCAACAAACAGAGTATTATTCTTATTGCTATTCTAAGATTGCACATATAATTTTATGTCTTTAATTCTTGTAGTCTCTCTTATGGCCCTCATTTTGTTTTCCCTTGCCTTTAACACTTTGTGCTGACCTCCCACATATAGTATATCAATTTTGTCTTCACTCAAATTAATACATATCTACACTCTGGTTATTGATTTGCCTTGTTTCTCTTCTTGCCCTCTAGTAACCAGCAAAGAAGTTTCTTTCTTTGTGTAAACCTTTTCTTGATTTTCAGTAGTATTGATCTCATGTGTCATTTGTCTGTGTTTAACCAATTTCACTCATCATAATGTTTTTCAGAGTCATCTATTTTATGAAATATTTCACCAATTCATATTTTGTAATGTTGCACAGTATCCTATTGCATGGATGCATCATTGTTTGTGTATGCATTTTCCAGTTGATGGACACATAGGTTGCTTCTATCTTTTCCCTCTTATGACTAGTGCTGCAGGGAACATGGGGATGTGTCTCTCTATTTGTGTCATGGTCCCAAGGCTATATGCCTCTACCATTTACTTTGAAGTTGTTCATGAAAAGTTTAAGTCTCTTCTGACATCCATTTTGGGTTTTTATTTCTTTCCTTTCTTTTTGGTTTGACTGTATAAAGCACAGCGCCTATGATGTAAGGGAGACAATTATTTACCAGTCATGTCAAGCAAGTTTATTTACTGAGATTTATCAGTGATATTAAGCAAATAAGCAAGTTTATTTGATATCTTTGAGCCTCATATTTTGTATCTAAAAGTTGGAGGAAGGAAAATCTATCCTGGGGAGTTGGTAATGGGAATTAAAAATAAAAGTGTCTGACATCAATGGTAAAAACCAAACCAAACCAAACCACTTACTCTCACATCAACTCACTACCATTGAGTGAATTTCAACTTTTAGCAACACTGGACAAGGTAGAACTTTCCTGGTGAGTTTCCAAGACTATAACTCTTTGTGGAAGTAGAAAGTCCTTTTTGCCATAGAGTTGCTGGTGGTTTCAAACTGCTAACCTTGTGGTTAGCAACTCAACACATAGCCACTGTGCCACCAGGACTTCTAGACCCATATAGACCCATACAAAGTCCTTATGATTATCTTCTGAGAGTATGTGGCTCTGGATGCTACTTCTTATTATCTGGAATTACTCCGTGGTTAATGTCCTTGGCTGATAACTGAAAAACTGAAGATTAAGCCTAACCAGAGGCTCCTTGAAGGACTTCTTTGTGATCTACTTAATCGATTTAGTCATTGAAGCTTCTATGCAGCATAGATATACTCTGATACACATGAGGTTGCCATGAGTTGGACTTCACCCAACAGGGACTGTTTAACTAGCAATGAGGAGATTTTAATGCTTGTCAGGTATTGTGGGCCATGATGAGCTAAAATCTAATATAGGGCAGTAGGTGGGTGAATTAGGACTCAATGGTCAATTAGGAACCATGGTCAATTAGGAAACAAACATATTTCTAAATGAGGGATAAGAGTTGAACTCAATTACAATTTGAAAGACAAATCACAAAGTACCATGGGCACTGTGAATAGGGTAATTGAGTCAGTCTAAGGGATTTCCATGGAGTTAAGGTAGTGTATTGGTTATGCATTGGGCTGCAAACTTCATAGTCGGTAGTTTGAAACCACCAACAGCTATGCAATAAAAGTTACAGTCTTGAAAACCCACAGGGGTGGGGTGGGGGCGTTTCTATGAGTCAGTATGGACTCAGTGGTGGAGTTGGTTTCAAGGGTGGTGCCTCACTGAAGAGGTGACATTAGGCTAGAGGACTATTCCTGTCAGATAGAAAATAAGGACATGGATAGTGACAACACATAAAAAAATACCTGGCACAGTATATTTATTTATGTATTGTGAAAAACGATGTATAGACTCCCAATAAAATGATTTAATAAAAAATAAAATAATAAGAATTTTTCAGAAAGATCATAAAAAATAAAGAAATACAAGGAAATTAAATCAGCCTCTAAATATGAATGCAAAAACCTCAAGATGTATTTTCAAAGCATTAGATTTCTGATAATTACATAATCATTCTGCTCAGAAAAAGTTTGCTAAATGTTTGGCAAAATTCAGATTTTGCTAAAGTCACATGGTCTTCAAGAACATTTCTACCCACCAGGTATCAGGATGAGGAGCCTCGCCACTGGCATCAACTTTTTAATACTTGCCCAACTATTTGATCACCCATGACTAATCACAATGTCTGCACCACTTCTGCTACAATTTTCCTTTGTGTCTTGAATATGTTTGAATTTAGTCAGATGATTTGACTTTCAGTTATGAAAGGAATTCAACAAAAGGGCAACTAACTCAAATAGCATCATCAAAATATGAGTTGAATCAAGGAGGAAGTGCAAGTTCCATGAGCAACAGGAATTGGAAGGTAAACAAGCAAGAAAACGAAAATTTCTTCTTATGCCACCTGCTGCTTTCAGGATGCTGTTCCCTCTGAATATTTTTTACTCATAAATAGATTTTTCCAATATGCAAAAATGTTCTGATTAACTAAATACATTTTATGCCATGGCAAAGCTAGTTACATGGAAGTTCACACAAACTTGGTGTCCATCTGTATCATGACAGCCTACATGTTTGGGTTTCTAGAGAACCACTGATATCTACCTTATATCTTCAATATCTGGGACTTAGATGTCTGATAAACATTGGAGAAAAGCATGGAGAGAATAAATGAATGAAACTACAGAGAAAGCCCTTCTTCGTCAAGATCTAGATACTTGCCAGGGTGAATCCGGTAAGAAGTTACGATCAAGTGATCTAAAAAAAGAGCTTGTCAGAAATGCTGGGATTTGGAGAAGGCAAAAATAACACTCTTTAACTCTCTCTAAGTTTGTGCAATAAGACACACAAAACAGATGAGAATAAAGCATAAGTGATATTACTAATACTCTGTTAAGAGATCACGGCTTAAATATGCTTCCTGAATAGTTTGCTGATGCATCATCGCAGTGTTGGATTGAATGCAGAAGGACTCTCCCACATGGGGAGGCCCTGCACTTGGCAGAATGCAATTCAGTCCTTATTTGTTCATCTAGAAATATTTATGACATACTTGCAATACACTAAGCCATAGAGATGTGATGCTGAATAATTCTGTACTCATACTGGTGCCTTGTTTAAGAGCCAGTGAATTGAATGGATGATTAAATTCAGCAAAATGGTAAATTATAGAGACTTAACGGAAAACATAATTTAGATGGCTCGACAAACCTTGGAGTGAATTAAAGAAAAAGTAAGTGCTGTACAGGAAAGGGGTGATGTATTCAAGACAAGGAAAAGGGAGACAAGACAAGAAAATGGTGTGTTGGAAGCACAAGGACAGTTTTTTACAAGAAATGATTTGAGGGTTGAATATCAACGTAAAACTCATGGGCACTGAGTCAATTTTGAGTCATGTTGTTGTTGTTAGGTGTTGTTGCATTGGTTTTGACTCATAGCAACATTCTGTACAGAAAAACACCACCTGGTTCTGCCTGATCCTCACCATTATTGTTATGTTTGAACCCATTGTGGTGCAACCACTATGAAAATCTAACTTATCAAGGGTCTTTTGGCTCATAGAACCCTACCCAGGACTCCTGAAGTTGAGAATCTTAATGGAATCAGACAGTTTCATTTATGGACAGTAGAGAAGCTGCTGAGTTTGAACCACTGACCTCACAGCTAACAGTCAAATGCCTAACCCATAGTGCCACCAAAGAATGAAAATTAAGCAAGAAATATTAGTGGAAGCCTAATCAAGAAAGACTTGTAAGGATTTTAGGTATTATGGATTAGATACTTTTTTATGGGGGCTATAGAGTAACTTCATGGTTTCAAGCAAGAAAGTGACGTGATAGGTCTTATTTGTGAATTTTTTTAAGTGGAGACACAATGCAATTCTCTAATCAAGGAAATATGTGGTGGGATGATGAAGAGTGAAGATAGTGAATTCACTTGTAGATTGCTGAACTTTGGGTGTCAGTGGGTCATTGTTAAAGGCATGCCCAGTAGTAGATGCACATGACTAAATTACAAGAATAGAATCCTGCCTGGAAATAAAGATAGGAAAAACATTAACAAAATAATAAATTGATCCAATTTGGTTGAGCTTTTAAAATGTGAAATATAAGAAATGCTGTGATACTTGAAAAGCTCACTTTATTATTTATTTATTTTGTATTTTTGAAACAGATCACTTGGGGGGGGGGTTCGTACAGCTCTTTTAACAATCCATACATCAATTTTATCAAGCATATTTATACATATCTTGCCATCATTATTTTTTAAACATTTACTTTCTATTTGAACCCTGATATCATCTCCTCTTTTTCCCCTCCCTCCCTTCTCCCCTTGTGAGCCCTTGATAAGTTATAAATTTTATTATTTTCATATTTTAAACCAACTTCTATCTCCCATCACCCACGTTTCTGCTGTTTGTCCCCTTTGTTGGGGGGGAGGCTGTGGCTTATCTGTTGAAAATTGTCATCCTTTCCTCTTCCTTTTCTCCTCCCCCCACCTTCTCAATACCCCTTTGGTATTGCTACTCTCATTTCTGTTCCTTAGGGGTTTATCTTACCTGTGTCATAAACTCCTATCTGCACCAGTGTACATGCTCCTGTCTAGCCAGAACTGAAAGGCATAACTGAGATCACGATAGTGGGGTGTGAGGAAGCCTCAAATAACCAGAGGAATATTGAGTGTTCCATTGGTTCTAGTCTGTGCCCTGGTTGACTCATCCCTTCTTGTGACTCTTTTATTAGGATATATTCTATTGTCTACAGAAGAATTTTGGTTCTATGCTCCAACCTTCCTCTTTCTCAACAATATGCTTATTTTTTAATTTGGGGTCTCCTGGTGCCTGGTATCTGATCCTGAAGACACCTCATGATCACTCAAGCTGGTATGCTTCTACCATGTTGCTTCTATTCCAGATGGACACTTATTTAACTTTAAGCCTTTGAGACACCATCACCTCTCTTCACATTATGCAATCATTTTTGTCTTCAGAGATTATGTTGGAGAGTGGGTGAGCTTCACATGATGCCAGGTTGTTAGAACAAAATGTTCTTGCATTCAGGGAGAAAAACCCCACTTTAAAGATAATAAAAGATATCAAACACCTTTGTAAAACAGATACTTCGGGAAGTGGTAATTACAAAAGATTCATGTCTTCTCCATGGGCAATTTTAAAGCAAATCTATCTGCAAAGACACATTTATTGCATAATATGAACTGCAAGCTATGTCAGGTTGCTATGGAATACATGCCAATAAAGTTTTTTTTCTCTCTCAGATGCAGCTAGAACAAATATTCTCCCGTATTCATCTTTACCCAATATATGATCTGGAACAGTCCAATGCAGATAACAACATCAGTCAGAACAATGGCAGTACTGAAATCACTAAGTGTGACATCACCAACAAATTAAGATGCATTGGCAACTGTTTTCAGGTCTCTTGACTCCATAGGTGTATCTCTAGAGCCAGAGATTCTCTAAAGGAGTAGCCCACGGCAATCAGGTGGTAATAAAGGAAGAACTTTAGGGTTTTCCTTCACATGGCTCAGTAGATTCCTATCCAAAGACTGAGCTCCGCCCTCAGGAAGGATGCTATCTATAGAGCACTGGTATGCTTGTGGAGTTGAGGGAGACCTGCAGGGGTTGGATTATTTGATTCAAACGTGTGAGAGAGAAGGGGCGCATGGGTAAGTAACCTGCAGTGTACAGAAACCGAACCCTGAAGAATGAACCCTATGGCTTGGTTCTCTCCCAGACAGGAGGAAGCAGCAGCAGGATGTTAGCTATCACAGGAACATGAGAGTGAGGTAGTCTGTGGGCTCTTCCCTCTGGCATGGGGTGTGGCTATGGTCTGATCTAGAATATGGCATGCTGTGTGCATTCCTTGGGGATGTAGGATGGGGACAGTGTAACGGGCAGCCCATGAGGTGGCTTTTTCCATAAACTCACTTTCAGAATCATCCATCTTGGAAAACTCTTTAAGGGCATTTAAGATGGTGTTGCTGGGGGTGATGAGGAATTAGTGTGTTCTGAAAATACTGAAATAACTCACAGTCAGCATCTTTTAAAAAGTGCAACACAGTAGAACAGATTGGGATAGAACATCTCAAAATACGTGAAGCCTCAACATGTAAGTATTGTTTATAAAAGAGGAAGCATGGGTAGGACTAGAGGGGAAAAGCATTTTATAGATAAGAAGAGCTTGAGTACAAGTAAGAAGAGCAAAAAAATAAAGAACCTGTGAGGAATATCAGGTATTTGTAGTAAGAGATAGATGTAGACTATTTTATCTCTTAACACCGGAGAGTCAGTGGAGCAAGTTAAGTAACCCATAAGGGATTGACTGGAATTTGCCAGGTAGGAAGACTGGGTGAGAGATCACCCTAAGTGCCATTTCAAGAGGAAAATGTTCACTGAGGTGGATTGACACAGGGACTGTAACGATGGGCGCAAACATAATGATAATAGTGAGCTCCATAAAGAACCCGGCAGTACTTTGTTCCTTTGTTCACACAGTCCATATGAGTTGGAACTCATTCGACAGCACCAAACAACCACAATGACAAAATATGTTTAAGGTGATCTATAATGATTTGGAACTTCTGTAGCATTCTTGAAGCTAGGAGGCAACAATGATGTTTGAGAGCCAGTTGGAGAGTCTTGTTTCCATCTTCAGGACCTGAGGCCCAATCTGGGGGGTAGTGGAGATCATGGAAATTGGGTAAGTGGAAGTGAGGGAGTCAGTTACAAGATTAGCAATACCATTCTACAAGTAGTGAGGAATTATTGCCTGTTGGGTGGACTATAAGCAGAAAGACTACTTAAGAGGTTACTGATATCAGCCAATCAATTGATAGTGGCTTAATCTAAGGAAGTCTTACTAGACACCAAAAGAAAAGGATTTAAAAATCCTGCAAGGAAGTGGAAAGGCAGTGAGAAAGAGGAAGCCCCTCAATGAGTTGTATTGACCCACTGGTTGCAACAATGGGTTCAAACATCATAACTGTGAGGATCAGCCCTGCTTCATTTTGTTGCACATAGGCTTTCTAGGAGTTGGAACTGCTCAATGGTGCCTAAAAGCGACAACATCAAGGAGTGTTGGTGGCATAGTGGGTAAGCACCCACTTCCTAATGAGTCAGCAGCTTGAACCCAACAGTATGTGAGAGTTTGACCCTATAAAGCTTACAGCCTACAGGGCAATTCTAGGGCCATTATGAGTCAGAATCAATTCAATGTCTGCCTCATGCAGGGACTGCATGCTGTTCTTCTCTGGGCATTGGAGTCAGGGCAGAGCCGCACATGCCAGGGTAGTGTGTCAATTGTATCAAGAGTAACAGAGGCTTAGAAAAGCCCAGAGGCAGAGACTTGATAAAACTTATGCAGGAGTCTTCAAGCCAGCAGTGAGACCTAGATGCAAGCAAGAAATCTGGAAAGCCATATATTCCCATCTTAACTTACCTTCCAGCAGTATGGTGGTAGCCAGAGGCACAAGCAAGGCATTTGACTTGAACCACAGCATGCAAACTCAGTGACAAAAGTATTGACATGGGGAATTTGGAGAAGGGTAAGCTGGTCTCCTTTGGGAATCTATTGTTGCTATTTAATTCTTGCTTTCTTTAAATAATAATTTTCTATTGCCAGCCCTATATAAGCCCTATCTCATATGCCTGGTTCAACCACAGATGAATGTGATGCCCGTAGAATTATTGATGCCAGTGGTGGCATCTCACAATGGCTACTTGGAAGTCAAGGCACAGCCCATAAACATGTGCCTTACAGATATATGGACATACGCATACCTTCTCATCCTAATTATGAGCTTCTACTGCAAAAGCCAACCCATACATGGTACTCAGAAATGAGTGAGGAATTCGATGAGTCTGAGAATAATTTCTGACCATCTCATGGGCCACCACTAGAGAGCATTAGTAGTTCAGTCAGACAGGAAGTGCTTAAGGCATTTCCATAGCCTGAGCCAATTCTAGAACAACTCTGCAGAGGAGACCACAGTGGAAATCTGAATGCGGAGAGGACAGTATGTCAGAGACACACCAAGTGGATATGGAGGAAGTGAAAACTGGGGAAATTTTCTCTGATAAAATGTGTCAGGAAAGGCAAAGAAGGGCTAGATGTACTATTTTGAAAGGCACATAAAAAAACTTTCCAAATTGGTTTCACATGAATCACATCTCACTTGATCATGCCAATAAAGTTGTATGCTTAATTTACAAAAGAGAAACTGAAAACTCAGAAAAAGGTTGTGTGTAATTCAATAAAAAAAATCAAACGGGGATTCCTATTTCCTATATTTTTGCCAGATTAAAGGAGAAAGGGATGCTCTTATTTTGGGGTCAGCAATTTTTTCTTAGTTTTTTTTTGAGGGGGGGGATTTTTCAAGCATACTTTCTCTGTATTCTTTAATTTAATCCATTTGCCTAACTTCCTGTAACAAATGGCTCTGTGGAGGCTACCCATTTCTTAACTCATTGTCCAATTGTCCAATCTGTCTTTCCAGTTGCTTTCCTGCCACTGATCTTCTATGCTTGCCCTGGCTACCCTGATTAATGTGTCTTAATAGAACACTTTCAGAGGGTTGTTTGCTCAGGCTGCTTCATCTTCCAGTCAAGTCTATATCCCTCTCTCAGTCTTCCAGTTTTGATGCAAGGAAGTTTCATTATATAGGCCTGGCATCTTACCCTATAGGGAGCAATTTACATATACTTCTTCTAAGGCAGATTTGTTGGTTCTTTTAGCAGCCCATGGTCCTTACACTATTCTTCACTAGCACCATAATTCAAAAGTATCAATTCTTCTTCAGTCTTTCTTATGCATTTCACCTGCATATGAGGCCATTAAGAAGACCATGACCTGTGTCAGGGTCTCTTTAGTCCTTAAAGTGGCATTCTTTGCTCTCCAACTCTTTAAAGAGATGTTGGACAGCAGATTTGCACAATGTAATGTGCCCTGTGATTTCTTGACTGTTGCTTCCACAAAGCTTTCTTGTGTATTCATACTACATGACATCCCTGACAGCTTCAATCTTTCCCATATTGTGAGGATTTTTGTTTTCTTTACATTGAGTAATAATCCACACAAGAGCCTGTAATCCTTGACGTTCATCAGAAAATGCTCCAAGTTTTCCTCACTTTCAGCAAGCAAGGTTGTGCCATCTGTGTATGGCAGTTGTTAAATAGAGGTTATTTAGTTCTATAGGCTTTTATAGATCATTTTCCTTTCCTTGGTAATATCAATATTTCCCCTCCTCCCCATTAGACCTATAAGTTATTTTGTCTGTATAGTATTTAGCATTCAACTGTATTTATCATCACAAACTATGGATAGCCTTCAGAAGGATGTGAATTCTAGAACACTTTATGGTGTTCATGTGGAAACTGTACTTGGATCGGGGGCAGTTGTGTGAACAGAGCACTACATTGTTTGAAATCAGGAAAGGTATGCATCAGGGTTATGTCCTTTCAGTATATTTATTCAATCTGTATTCTGAGCCAAACAATCCAAGAAACTGGGTTATATAAATAAGAACACAATCTGTGATATGCAGGTGACACAATCTTACATGCTCAAAGAGAAGATGACTTGATGCCCTTGCTTGTGAAGATTAAATATTGTAGTTTTCAGTATGGATTACAACTCAATGTAAAGAAAGCTAAAACACTCACAGTTGTACCAATAAGTAGCATCCTGATAAACAGAGAAAAGATTGGCATTGTGAGGTATTAAATCTTGCTAGGATCTACAACAAATGTCCATGGGAGTAGCAGTCAAGCGATCAGACACTACACTGAATTTGGTAAATCTGCTGGTTGAAAACTTTTTAAAGTTGTGAGAACAAGGATATTATTTTGAGGGCCAAGGGATGGCTCACCCAAGCTATCATATCTTTAATTGCCTCAGATGCATGCAAAAGTTGAACATTGAATAGGGAAAAGTTAAGAAGAATAGATGCATTTCAATTATCGTGCTTGAGTTATACTCAATATGGCCTTTCTAGCCATTAATCATTTATATGATCTGTTATAGTTGAGGATTTCACATCTTTGTCTACTAGAGTCATTTTTTGTAGGGCACTATCTGCTAACTAATAAGTCTAGCATGGGATTAAGATCTGACTCCAGTGGAGGGTATAAAGCAGACCACACTCTTTGTTTAATGATTGTCCTCTTTACTGCTACTTGTAATGGATGTAAAAAATTACATGCTCGAACTATGAGGAGAAAGCAAAGCAAAACAAAACAAAACAAAACTGGTTTTGGAGTGTCCTGGGAAAAATACTGACTGATTAGGACAAGTAGAAGGTCAATGTCTTATGGAAACATCCTGCTAGAGAACTCAGGTCATATGTGTATGAATACAATGCAGTTTAGGGTTGGGTTAGAATATATTTATCTGAAAGTTGACTCCAAACAACTTTTCCCCGGCCTGGACCTGGTAAAAAGATGAGAGAAGACATTGATAGGATTTCACTGTGAATTATTGTGAGCAAGATTCACTGATATGCCATCCTGCTGCATTAACAATGAGCACACTAAGAAGATGTAATCACCAGGAAGGGTCAGGAGTGGAGAGTGTGCTCTGGATCCAGAATCTGGCTTACCTCTGTTTGACTTTCACAAAGTTGGACTGAATGGCACCCTCCACTACATAAACTATTTTCTCAAACATTTGTGAGCTCTGTGAGACACTGTCATGATTCACAGAACCAAGAAGTGCAAAGGAACATACTCAAGGGAGGAAGAGGGAATGGGGTAGACTAACACCTTGCAAGTCTTAGGTTTTTTGTACTTTTTCAGTCTCTGATCCTTAGGATTAGTTTGGTTTCAGTTCTAACAAAGAAAATTATTGCCACCATATGGGTAAAGAATAGTGAAAATACCTCACGGTGCCAGAAAACAAGCAAATCTGCCTCAGAAGAAGTACATCCAGAATGCTTCTTAGAAGTGTGCTTGACATGCAATGGATGGATACATGGATTGTGATTAGAGTTGTATGAGTCCCCAATAAAATGATTTAAAAATATTCATAAGTCATCATTATCAGAGCTTTGAAATTATCTAATAAGTACAAGTAGATGGTAAAAAAAAGAAGTAAGTATGGCATAACTTCATCTCGTGTATTTTGAGCATGTTATCAGGAGAGAGCAGTCCTTGGGAAAGGACAGTGTTCTTGGTAAAGTAGAGGGATAGCAGAAATGATGAAGACTCTCCACATGATGGGTTGATATGGTGGTGGTAACAATGGACTCAGATATAACGATGATTGTGAGGATGCAATAGGACTGGACAGTGTTTCATTGTGCTGTGCACAGGGTCTCTATGCATTGAAAAGAGCTCAACAGCACCTAAGAACAACAATATGGGCTAGCTCCATAGTTACGACTGCTGGGGCATTTGAATTAACCCAGTGTCCAAAGGTCCGCAGACTGTGCCAGGGTTGTAAGGTGAAGGTAACACCAGGGCCCCGGCATCTCGGCATCTCTAGCACTTGCAAGAGTTACAAATACTCAATGAATATTTGTCATTAGATGACAGATCTAAAGCCTTTGATTTGTTCTAAATGTTTAAGCCATGTAGACCAAAGCAGGAATAAGAAGATCATTAGAAAGAACCCTGAGATCACACAATGACTTCTGATATGAATGTAACATTTATAGTATAATAGACTGGAATATAAGCCCTACTTTTTCCTACCCTGGACCTTTCAATCTCTGATCTTGGGGGCTTATCCAACACATAATTGGCTATTTTGCTAAACCTGTGTGTGGAAGTCATTCCATTTTTTTGGGGGGGGACATCACTGCCCTCTGATGGGAGTGGCAGGCGCAGCCTTGCTCCTGGAGACCTGCTGCTAGATTTGAACCAACAAGCCAGTGGGCCCCAGTCCTGCACTCAATCACTATGCCACCGGAGCTCAGCCCAGTCATTCCATTTTTAAGGTGTTATTTTATCCTATCAAGAATTAAAATATGGTCTCCTCTCTCACACTCCATTTAAGAAGTATATGTGCTATATTAGCATTTCATGAATGTCACTTGCTGGCTTGTCAAAGTTAGTAACCAAAGAACCACAAATAACTTTAGCTTTCACACTTGGATGTGTTAGAGTAGCGGTTCTCACACTGTGGGTTGCAATCCCTTTTGGGGGTCGAATAACCCTTTCACAGGGGTTTCCTGATTCACAACAGTAGCAACATTACAGTTGTGAAGTAGCAAGAGAAATAATGTTATGGTTAAGGGGTGTGGTCACCACAACATGAGTAACTGTATTAAAGGTTCGCAGCATTAAGAAGGTTGAGAACCACTGTGTTAAAGGGAGAGGAACAAACAGGAGAAATAGGCTAGTGGTTAACTTTTTAAAGGCTATGAAGTACTTTGAATTGGTGCTCTATTCTCCTTCTCTACGCTCCTCAGGTTTATTAGCATGTTCATCAGGATGGGCACAGCCTCTGGTGTGGAGAGTGGTGAGAGGGTGGATGCTTTTGTTTCATCTACTTTTCTATTGGTTTCCTTGCAAGGGGTAGCGTCATTTCTCAGATTACGATGAATGCAACAAACGTAACTCTTTGTGCTTACCTCTTTGCAATGGTTGCCGAAAGTTCTGTGTCAAGATTTTGTCTTATTTCTATCAGGTTCAGTTTTTAAACAAAATGAATAGCTACCATAATTTACCACTTAAGATGTTCCAGGACCAAGTAGCTAGTACTCACTTATTTCCCATAGTAACTTAGAAGTTGCCATCTACTTTCAAACTCATTTGCAGATGGAAGAACTGAGATTGGGAGAACTTAGTTAAGATGCATTGGGGTTACTTCCTCAGACTTGTTTCTAGTTGATGTCACAAGTTGTGTGGCATATATGACACTCTGACCACATAAGCAAATATATAAGAAGTATTACATTTCTTTATTTTCATATAATACTACAAAATTTAATTATAAATACATTAAAATCATTCTCTAAACCTTTTCACACTATTATCCTGTCAGTTTTTCATTCTCTGATGGCTTGCATGCTGTCTACTTGCTGGAAACTATTCCAAAGGTGTTTCAAATACCACCTGGACTGGTGTCGGAAAATTTTTCTAGACTAAGATAGACTAGAAGGAATGACCTGTTGATCTACTTCTGGGAGATAGGCCAGGCATAAACTTTATGAGTTGTAGTACAACATTGATATACTGTTGGAAGAGGAGCCCCTCAGACTGGATGGTAATCACAATATAACTGGGGACGAGTTAATGAGAAGGATGGAGCAAACTTTGGGACCTTCATTTGCTGATGTTGCATAACTATAATACAAATATCTATTAATAATCACAACATGGGAGTTATAAAGTATACATTTAGGGCAATTGTGATTTGACAAAAATTGTGATTAGAACTACCACTATACACTGATATTAGTAGCAAAACTACCAATATGGAACTAACTCACTGATCCAGCAGGATGGAATTATTGCAGGGCTTCTGCTCACAATTACTCACAGGGGAATTTATCAGTTTCTTTTCCCTCCTTCTTTCCAGATCTATGTCAAAAGGGTGTTTGGTGGGAATTTGAGACTTTGACCAAAAGAGCCACATTAAATAATTCACCATCCCTGCAGCATATGGCCCTGAACCAATGGTATCAAGGGAAGAAATATAAGCTGCCTTGATGGGATGAGTGCAAAACAAGAATCCAGTAATTGACAAAATACTTCTTGAAATGTACCAACAAACTGATGTAGTGCTGAAAGCACTCAGTAGATGCTAAGAAATTTTGAAAACAGCTGCCTGACCAATTGACTGTAAGAGACCTTTATCTGTGCCAATTCTAAAGAGACCTATATTTGTGACCCAACAGAATGAGGAAATTATCTAATAGTATCATTAATATCACATGCAAGTGAAATTTTGCTGAAGATCATTTAAGAGGGGTTGGAACAGTACTTTAAATTGGGAGCAGCCAAAACTACAAGGCAGATTCATAAGAGCACACAGAATGAAGGATAATGTCTGAAGTCTGATGGATTTTACCCCAAATCAGAGAATATCAGAAAGAGGTTTTGTTGTTATTAGGTGTCTCAAGTTGGTTCCAACTCATAGTGAGTCTACGCACAAAGAACAAAACATTGTTCTGTCCTGCACCATCTTGGCAACTTTTCTTCTACTGTTTTCGTCATGGGGTCAATCCATCTTGTCGAAGGCCTTCCTCTTTCACTGCTTCTTAACTAGGGACTGATCTCTCCTGAAAATTTGTCCAAAGTACATGAAATGAAATCTCATAATCCTTGCTTCTAAGGAGCATTCTGGTTAAATCTCTTCCAAGACAGATTTGTTTGCTCTTTTGGCAGTCCCTGGTACTTTTAATATTCTTCCCCAACCTCATAAAATACTTAGTTGTGTTTTATTACTTGTGCCTAAGTATTTGACTGTTTGGACTATAAGTTACTATGGGTAACATTGATGAGAATGGAATTTCCAGAGTACTTCATTGTGTTCATGCATAATCTGTAGACAGAGAAGCAGTCCCTCGAGCAGTAGAAGGGGATAGTGAATGGTTTAAAATCAGGAAAAGGTGAGACTCAGAGTCACACTTTCACCATAATTATTCAACCTGTATGCTAAACTCATAAGCTAAGAGTGGAATTAAATGAAGAAGAATCTGCCATTAGGAAGGGAGAAAGGCTGTTTAATCACTCCTGATACCAAGATGAGTGACACAACCTTGCCTACAGAAAGTGAAGAAGACATGATATAATTAAACAGAACAGGCATCAGTATGGATTTCAACTCAAAGAAAACAAAAAATCTTCACAACTTAAGATAGGAAGGACCCCAGTGGCCCTCTGATGAATCATGCTAAAACTAAATTGCAGGCAGGTATGCTGCTGACCCCACAGAAGTGTAAACATCCACATCCAGGAGCAAACTACCTACTTGTTTCTAGATAGTTTTACAAGAAACCCAAGTGTCCTGGTCAAAATCCAAGCTCCCTGTGCAGAGCGAAGGGTGGTTTCTTACCAATGAAGGATACTGCACATGCACGTGTGCAACATCCCATAATGAGTCCTAAAAACATCCATCCCAAAAGATTTTACTACCAAATTCTTCTTGGAAAATTAATAACTGCACAGGCACTTCATTTTTTAAAAATCACTTTATTGGGGGTTGAGACAACTCATCACAATCCACACATACACCCATTGTGTCCAGCACTTTTGTACATTTGTTTCCCTCATCATTCTCAAAACACTTTCTCCTTGAGCCGTTGGTATCCACTCCTCATTTCCCCCCTCCCTTCCAGCTTCTCCATCCCCCACGTACCATTGATAATTTATAAATTATTGTCATTTTGTCATATCTTACAGCATCTGGCATCTCTTTTCACCCATTTCTCCATTCCCCACGCCCCAGGGAGGAGGTTAGTTGTAGATCCTTGTAATCTGTTCCACCTTTATCCCTCACCTTCCTTCCACCCTCCCAATGTTGTCTTTCTCACCACTTGTCCTGAGGGGGTCTTCAGTCCTGGATTCCCTGTTTCCAGTTCCTCTCTGTACCAGCGTACATTCTTTGGCACAGCTGGACTTATAAGGTAGAATTGGGGTCATGATCGTGGTGGGAGAGTGGTGAGTAAGCATTCAAGAACCAGAGTAAAATTGCATGTTTCATTGTTGCCACCCTGCACTGTGAGTGGCTCGTCTCCTCCCCCACGACCTTTCTGCAATCCAGCTGGCTATCATTTTGATAGCCGAGCACCACGTTTCCTCAACACAAGAACAGATGCTCTAATAATTTGGAGTCTGAGATGCTCATCTTTCTGACATGATCTCTGAAGACAAAATGTGTGCATAAGAAAATGTGCTGAAGAAAGCTAATGATGTCTGGCTATCAAAAGATATAGTGTCTGGGGTCATAAAGGCTTGACGATTAAACAGGTGGCCATCTAGCTGAGAAACAATGCCCCATGGAAGAAGCACACCAGTCTGTCCAGACACGATCTTGGAAGACAAAGTTGGTGCATAAGTACTTCATTAAAAAAAATCATTTTATTGGAGCCTCATACAACTCTTATCACAATCCATCCATCCATCCATTGTATGTCAGGCACATTTGTACATTTGTTTCC
Source organism: Nesogale talazaci (assembly GCA_004026705.1). NCBI lineage: Eukaryota > Metazoa > Chordata > Mammalia > Afrosoricida > Tenrecidae > Nesogale > Nesogale talazaci. Next base: position 607 of record PVJH01017218.1, on the reverse strand, counting down.
CTCATCATTCTCAAAAAAAATTTGCTTTCTACTTAAACCCTTGGTATCAGCAACTCCTTTTTTTCACTCCCTCCACCCTCCCTCATGAACCCTTGAGAATTCAAAAATTACTATGATTTTGTCATATCTTATACTATTCAATGCCACCCACTTCCCTGTTGTCCATGCCCTAGGAGGAAGTTATATGTAGATCCTTATAACCAGTTCCCCTTTTCTACCCCACCTTCCCTCCACCCTCCCAGTATCGCCACTCTCACCACTAGTGTTGACGGGATCATCTGTGCTGGATTCCCTGTATTTCCAGTGTCTATCTGTACCAGTGTACTTCCCCTGGTCTAGCCAGATTTGTAAGGTAGAATTGGGGTCATGAAAAGGGGTGGGAAGGGGTTGAGGCATTGAAGAACTACAGGAAAATTGTATGTTTCATCATTGCTATACTGGACTCTGATTGGCTCATCTCCTTCCTGTGACCCTTCTGTAAGGGGATGTCCATTACCCACAGATGGACTTTGGGTCCCCAATCTGTACTCCCCTCATTTACAATGATATAATTTTTAGTTCTTTGATGTCTGATACCTGATCCCTTCAACACTTCATTTTCACACAG
>PVJH01017217.1:0-48360 GCA_004026705.1 Nesogale talazaci | reverse complement strand
AATGAAATATGCAACCTTCCTCTAGTTCCCAAATGCTGCCTCCCACCCACTATCATGACACCAATTCTACCACATAAATCCAGCTATACCAGTAGATGCACAGTGAAGTTGGAGACATGGGATATTTAAGATAGATGATCCATCAAGACTAGTAATAGGAGTGGTAATACCAGGAGGGTGGAGGGATGGAGGAATAGAAAGGGAGAACCAACTTCAGGGATCTACACGTGGCCTCCTCTCTTCAACATGGACAACAGGGAAGCGAGTGCTGGGACGCATTGGACAGTATACAGTATGAAAATACTAACAATTTGTTAATTACTAAGGGTTCAAGGGGGAGAGGAGGAGGGAGGGAAGTGTAGGGAGCTGATACTGGGGGCCTGGAGGGAGGGAGGATGTTTTGAGAGTGATGATGGCAATAAGTGAGTAAATGTGGCCTGCATACAATTGATGTTTGTATGGATTGTGATGGGAGTTGTATGAGCCCCCAATAAAATGATTCAGTTTTTAAAATATTAATTACAAAAGAATATATAAATAAATTAATTCATCATGGAAATGATTTGTTGTAGCATGAATGTCCCATCACAAAACGATTCCAAGCTAAGGTGGAATAAGAAAGAGAAGACACACTCCCATTTTTTCATACAAACACAGTTAAGGACTTCCAACAAGAAAACTACTAGACAGACAGCCCCTCTACAGAAAAAAAAAATGCAAGAGACCCAATGAGATGCATATTGATGATAATCCTGAAACCCTACACTTCACATGTCTGAAAAGAGCAGTGACTCAAATATAGATTAGAAAAATAAGCCAAACAAAGGTGGTAACTAAGGATACACCTGCAACAGAAGTAACATTGGCTTCTATAGCAGTTATTCTGAACTGCTGACAAAAGCATTTCGCTCAAGGCAGTGACTTGATCATGTGTTCCATGCTACCAGATCACACTCATACACACACCTCCTATATTTATTTATTCATTGTAACTCACCCATATAACTGTTGCAATAATATAGCTTTGCACGGTCTAGTGAGTAAGGTGAGCAGTTGGAACTCCCTGGAGCTGCTCAGAAGGATTTGCTTCTCCAGTTAAGAGTTCCCATTTCAGAAACTCACAGGGGACTTCTGCCCTGAACGACAGGATCACTATGAGGCAGCGTGGACTTGATGGTATGAATTTTGTTTTGCTTTTACAGAGCTCAAAAAAAACTATTCCTTCAAAATGTATAAGGAAGTGTAGAATTAAGTTTTCATTAATGAAGTCTTTCATTTTGCTAGATGTTAGGAGTGTACATTAAGAAAAGCATTCACAATTATCACTGTAAATGAGGGAGAGTATAGTTGGGAACCCAAAGCCCATCTCTAGTTTACAGGACATCCTCTTACAGAAGGGTCTTAGGGAGACGAGCCAGTCAGGGTGCAGTGCAGCAACGATGAAACACAACAATTTACCTCTAGTTCTTAAATGCTTCCTCCCTGTCCCCACTCTCATGAACCTAATGCTACCTTACAAATCCAGCTAGACCAAAGGATGTACACTGGTACAGATAAAAACTGAAAACATAGGAAATCCAGGGCAAATGATCCCTTCAGGACCAGTGCTGAAAGTGGCAATACCGGGAGGGTGGAGGGAAGGCAGGGTAGAAAGGGAGAACTGATTATAAGGATCTACATATGCCCTTCTCCCTGGGGTACAGACAACAGCGAAGTGGATGATGGGAGATTTCGGACAGTGTATGATATGACAAAGTAATAATAGGTTATAATTTATCAAGGGCTCATAAGGGAGGGGGCAGAGAGAAAGGGGGACATGAGGAGCTATGATAGCAAGGGCTTAAGTAGAGGGCGAATGCTTTGAAAATGATGCGGGCAACAAATGTACAGATGTGCTGGACAAACAATGGATGGATAGATGGATGGATGGATGGATGGATGGATGGATGGATGGATGGATAGTGATAAAAGTTCCAGGAGCACCAATAAAATGTTTTTTTTTAAACATGGAACAAATGGTCACAAAATGGTTAAGGGCTCAACAGCTAACCGAGATGTATGTTATTTGAACCTTCCGCAAGAGAAAAGACTTGATGAGTTTCTCCTGAAAAAAATTATAGCTGAGGACCCAGGGAAAGCTCTGCACTGCCATAAAGTATCAGAATGACTCAAAATGGATGCTATCTTATCAGAAAAGTACATAAACAGGTAAAAGTTGTCTTCTAATTTCCTATAATGAAGTATTTATAAGTCAATGTCTGCCCTAAACTCTTTGACTTCATAAGAAGGGACAGATAATTCTAAACACTGAAGTGTTTTAGAATAGTCTATCATAAATATTATATATTTTTATTTAAGTTTTTAGGTATATAAAGTAAGGCTATTACCAAAGTGGTAATCATACATGAAGTATGCAGCTTGTGCATTAATCAAGAACAAATGGAGCAAAAGAAAAGTACAAATAATCAAGAATAACTTCATAAGAGATCATTGAAGATAGGAATGCCATAGAACAGTGTCATAAAGAAGTCAGATGGTCCCTGGATATCAGAAAAAAATAGTGCCCAAGATCTTAAAGGCTTATCTCTAATCAAGAAGCCATCTAATTAAGGAATCAGCTATGTCTACACAGAAGATGCACAATGACCAGTATTATCCAATGACAGTAAACAATGAGATTCAAACCCAGAATACAAAATTATCTCAGAGTCTAAATTCTGAACCCCTGGTATGCAGGATGCGACAGATGCTACAGTGGAAGACAATATTCATCTGCAGGGTACCTGAATCCTCACTGTCCATAGACCAGGAATGTGAATATCTCCAATATCAGCCAGAGGCCAGGGTAAAGTCATTGTTAGCAGTTGTCCTTGAGCTGGTATGTAAAACTTGTCTTTAGATCTCCCTTTGGATTCACTCTCAATTTATCCTAAATTTTTATAGCCTCTGCCTTCTATTAGATTGAGGAATTGCAATGTTTTATGGATTTCATGTGATCATTGTTGCTCATTCTTTTTGTTTCTTCTTTGATCTTGTTTTGTGGGGTTTCATATATGGAGGTCTGATTGTGTTGATTAATAACGTCAGCAACTGCAATAATAACCAAATAGAGGCACATAAGAGGAAAGTGGGGGAAATGAGGAGTCAACACCAAGGTGTACAAGAACAAAGAAAGTGTTCAAAAGTGAATTGTGGTGATGAATACACAGTCCTTCTTAATAGGATTGGACTATTGAATTATATTCTATGTTTGCTAAAGCTTAATAAAGCTTGTTAATAAAATAAGAAAAATAGGGTAGTCCTAGGTATAAGCAAAATTTTTGAAACTTTGGTGTCCACACGGGATAAATAAGATAGAAAAAGACAAATGCAAAACCTTGAAGTATAAGTAAATTAGGAACGTTTTTATTTCCCACATTGAAAAATTATCATTAATTTGGAGTCAAAACATATGTCATTCCAGAGTTAAATCATATGCTGTACATTTGCTAACACAATCAGTTTCCAAACATTCTTCTCTCTTCTGGACTCTTTCACACTGTCTCCCTTTGATCCTCCACCACCACTATACCTCTCACAGACAACCCTACCCCAACCCTTATTCTGCTTGATGTCCTTATGCGTTCGTCAATCCTAGGTTTCATAGACCGAAAAAGAGAAAAGCATATAGCACAGCTTCATGAGGGAAATCTCCCAAAGGCATAACACTGCAGAGATAACTCTCGTATGAACAATCAAAGCGTAAAATAAAATTACAGAAAGTGTTGAAAACCTGATCAGTTCCATCTTGCATCAGAAAAGGACCAACTGACAACATTTTAACTGATCAAGTCAGGTTTACCCCTTAGATTTTCTAGACTCATCTCCCCAGTCCTCTTTATTTAGTGACCACTTTCCTCCTACCCCTCAATTGAGGATAAAGGGAGGTCGCCATAGTCTGATTTCCTAAATAGTTCATGCATTTATCTTGGTTTCCCACTGTCATCCATAACCTTCTGTATGCTGGAATCTCACAATGGAGGTTTTGATACGTTGAATTTGGATTATATGGCTTACAATCCTTCAGTGACTGACCATGATACGCTTCCTCCTTAGTTGACATCTAACTTAGCTGCTTATTTGGACAAAAGCCAGGTGCAATTTTTCTCTTTATCTGGTGGCCAGGCACTGTCTCATTTCTTTGCCACATTTTCCGGTAGAACCCATATTTTCTGTGCTCCCTTCCTAAGGTTGAGTATTGAGCAGGGCCATGGTATAAGAACTAATTGTTCTTAAATTATAGCTAGAGCTTCATGTGAGCTCCAAACCCATTCCTACATCATGTTTTTGTTTGTTTGTTTGTTCGCTTGTTTGTTTGTGCTATCTGCCTTTGTCTCCCTTTCAAACACCTGCTTGTTAATTTAGGGTTCACAACATTATTGATCATCTACCCCTCTCCCCGGGCATAATGACTTTCCATTAATGTTATCTTTGACTTGGTGCTGGGACTAGTTATCTAAAGCCCTACTGACAGAGAGATATTGGGTCAACAGAGACCAACTCCTGTCTCAGTACCTGAATTATTCACAGAGTCAATCCTTTCATGGTTGGTTGCTATTTACACAAATGGAAGGGGTTAATTGTCAGAGAAATTCACAGTAATAATCACTGAGAATGTAAGTAACAGGTTTGCCAGAATAAGACATAGCTCAACACAGCATGTAGGGCACTGTTGTAGCAAGACCTTGTTTGTCCACCTAACAGTTCAACAGTCTTCGTTCAGGTGACTTCCACTTCCTCAGACACCATATATTTCTAACTTAAGTCCTCAGGTGACAGATGTGTTTGAGGTTGAATAAATTAGGAAATTTTTGTGACTTGATCAAAGCTCAATTCATTTAGTAATTTGGATCACCAACTACTGTAGAGTTGATTTGAATATCTATGCCAAACCAATGTGTTAGAGTAAGTCTGTGTTCTGTAGGATCATCAACAGCTGACTTTTTGCATTCATGTTGCCAAGGCTCTTTTCAGAGGAATCTCCTGATGCTCTCCAACATTCAAGCAGTTGGTTAACTTCCTAGCACAGTCAGTGTCTGCTCACCCAGGGACTTCAGATTGATGATAACTGAAGTTTATATGGATTCGGGTAGTTGTAAAATGTATCTTTTTATTTCCAAGCTACTTATTCTTCTACTTTTTATATTTTCATCTGAAAAATGTTTTATGTATATTGTTAATCTGATACAATACTTGAACATTTTTAATATCCAGCATATAGAGTTTTAATTTACTCTTCCATTAGTACTAACAGAAATAACACTCTTATGCTTCAGAAATCATATTGGTAATATTTAAACAGTAATATTTGTACCTGTATTGACTCATCAGAAATAACATATTAGAGTGATTGGTTATCCCTCAGTCTTCTAAGTGATGGAAAGTGTGCTGAATGTAGAAAATGAAACTTTCTCTCTTTTTCTGATTATAAATGAAGAAAATTGTATTTGTGGAGAATCATTCCAACTACAGGAACTACTATTCTTATTTTTCCTTCATTTTTTCCATCCGTGACCATGGCAGTAAGAGATTTGTTTTCCCTCAAAAGTTTTGTCTCTCCCAAATATGTCTGGTAGAATAAAAGGATTCAGTATACTGAGGTCAGTTCTTTTCTTTAGACTGCTCATATCATCAGAAGTGATTTTTTTTGACTCAACTCCCTACAAAAGGCCAAACATTGTAACAGTTTGATGTGTACTAAAATGTGAGGTATGTAATGAAAATATTTTGAAATCATTTCATGACACCCACAGCAAAACTATTTCTCTAAATTTGAAAAAAACGTAGTTCTCCCAGTCCTCTTTAGCACCTATACTCACTCTCTGCAAATATACCTGTTTCATCATGTGTAAGTGTTTCCACCAAATGAGTCAAATAAGACTGAAGGAAAGTCTAAACAGTGCATGTATTTCAGACCATAAATCACACATTCAAGTTAAGTAAAGTGATCATACCTGCTCCCATTTGTCATCAATCTTAATGAGACTAGCATGCAGGTCTTCACATGATTTCTTACTCTCCTCCCAAGATTTCTCTTCTCTTGAGAAATAGTAACAGGTTTCTCCAAAACAAGACCATTTTTCTTGGCAATAATCACAGGCAGTTTCTTGAAAATAAAAGACAGAACTATCATCACCCACATGTATTTCACTGTTTGCTTCCAAATGACTTCTAAGAGAATAGGGGAGTTCTCTGTCCCCCAAAGTTTTCAGGTTGGGAACAGCTTTATGCCAGTCTGTAGATCAGAATACAGTTGAGGGAGACACTGTCTGTGACACACCCAAGGTCACTGTAAAGACTGCACTTGGACACCTAGGAGTCTCAACTAGAAACCAAGTACAGGGTGACAGAATATCAAAATTTCAGGAAACTTCAAGTTAGGAAAAAGTCATCCCCAAGTCAAAAATAATAATTCAGGTAACTGAATCAATATGAAGAAAGGCAAAACAAAGGGGTAAAATTGACAACATAAGAGAGGCACAATGGAAAGTAATAAAGAAAATTAACATAGTGAGAGACAAGGAAAGATAAAGTCTTAAAATTACATTTTTAAATGAGGCTAAAGGGAACAATGCAACTCAAAAACAAAAATAATCTGTCAGATATTACCTGAAGTAATACTTTGAGTACTTGGTACAATTGGAGCTCCAGTATTTGTCACTTCGTCTCTACAGGTTCCTTTTAAAGCTTTCATCTGTACTTTAAAATCAAAATCATAAATGACTTTAATTGAAGATCAGATTATGATAATTATTGGGCATAATTTTAAATAAGTGATTTATGCTAACTAGCTAAAGAGCATAAAAATACTTTATTTCAAATATTTATTTAATCTTTCATAAATTATCTATCAGATGTTAACTTAACCGCTCAGAAGATGGCCTTTGTTTTACATGAAAAAGTAGAACAAAATATGCATTGATAACCTTCTCTTCTGCACCTCTTCCCCCACATGCAAAGATATCCATTCATTATTTTAGAAGAAAATTCCACATTCCACAGAATAAGATTGCAGCCCCCCATATTATCCATGGAAATTCTTCTTATTCCATTGATAATGATGGGAGGATGTGGAGAGGCATTGAAAACACAGGTCCTGGGCAACATGGATTGAGGCAGCATGTATATTCGCTCTTATCTTCTTGCTCTTCTTCCAGTTTTCAGAAGATAAGTTCACTTCTCAATGAAGAAGTTTGCAACTTCAAGTACTATTAATGGAAACTCCAATTGTTGTACTTGGGCTGTTAGATGTCATTGAGCCAGTTACAATCCAAAGCAACCCTAAGGGCAATGTCACCAACATTGCCAGGTCTTACAACATGCTTACTTTAGCTTGTGCTTGAGTCCATTGTTGAAACAATGGAATCATTCCACCTTCTTCAGGGCCTACCTATCGTTCATTGTATATCTACTTTAACGAGCATGATGTCTTTCTTCAGAATAGGCCTCTCCTGACAAGTCCAAAATGAAATGAAGTCTCACCAACCTTGTCTCTGGGGTACATTCTAATTATGTTGTTTCCAAGACAAATCAGTTTGCCATTTTAGTAATCAGTAGTACATTGTTATTACTGCAATTCATAAGTATCAATTCTTCTTCAGTTTGCCTTACTCAATATCCAATTTTCATATGCACATGAGGCAATTAAAGACCCTGTATTGGGAACACCTTATTATTCAAGATAAGATCCTTACTTTTCAATATCTAAAGAGATATTTTGCAGCTGATCTACACAGTGCCATGTGTGCTTTCATCTGCTGCTTCCATAAACGCCGATGTGGATCCTTCAAAAACAAATTCCATGAGCTTTTCAATCTCCTTTCAGTTTGTCATGATTGTACCTATTGGTCCAGTTGTGAATATTTGGTCTACTCTACATGGATTTATAATTCAAACTTAAGAAGGCAACCCTTGATCTTCATCACCAAATTATTCAAATCCTCCTGAGTTTTAACAAGCAAGGTTGTGTCCTCAACAAGTTGGTTGCTAATAAGCCTTCCTCCAGTCCTGATGCCACATCAACCTACATACAAACCAGTTTCTCTGATTATTTGCTCAGCATAGAGATTGAATCAATATGATAAAAGGAAAAACCCTCTCACACATCTTTCCTGATTTAAACCATTCAGCATTCTATTGTTCTGTTAACATAGTTGCCTCTTCATTCATTTCTAGTTCTGCATGAGCACAATAAAGTATTCTGCAATTCTTCCCAAAGCAACCCATAGTTTGTTATGATCCACACATTCCCACTCTTCTCATACTTATCCATCGCTTGCTATCTACACAATTAAATAACTTTTCTGACTCAGTGGAAGACAAACATATTTTCTATATTCTCGATTTTGAGCCAATATTCATCTGACATCAGCCATGATATCCCTTCTTCCACAGTCTCTTCTGAGGCCAGCCTGAACCTATGGCAGCTCTCTGTCAATACACTGCTGACATCATTGTTTGGATGACCTTGGAAAAAATTAACTTGTGTCCTTGTTCTATAATTTGAGAATTCTGTTAGTCCACCTTTGTTAGGAATGGGTAAGAGCAAGTTTCAGAGACTATACTGACATCCTCTCTTCTCTATTCTATCATTCACATCTCTGGACAATATTGTGTGAAAGGAAAACTGAATAAGAGAAAAATAATGAGAATTGTATCATTATCTATGCTATCATAATGACCACCAACATGATCGCTGCTTTCAGTTAAACACCACAGTTTACAATGATTCTACAACAGTTCAGCAAGAGTTATATTTCACATTCCATCCGGAATCACCATTCTCATAAAATTTATGAGTACATGATACTCACACATGTATCTTACTCGCATGATTTCCAGCATGAGAAGAAAACAAAGGATGCTCAAGAATACTGCAATAAAATGGAAATGTATATTATATTATGAGCACTTAAATGCCTCACAACTAGAAAAAGATGAAAATTTGTTCTATTCTGCTCATGGATGTCATTGGCTGTTTTATATAATTAGATCCCTTAATATTGAAGAGACCAGTCATATAACAAAAAACATATAAACAACTATTGTTTCATTTCATATTCATCATTCTTACTTGTTATTATATGTTCAGAAAGGAGTGGGCAAGAATTACATCTCCTCTTTTGAGCTGAATGTGATTTAGAATTTTGTCCCTTGAATTAGGTAAGTCCAGTTCCATTGATGCCCCTTTCTCTTCAGTCATTTTGGTATTCTACAAACAAAAACCACAAAAAATTACTCCTCCCAGAGGGTAATTTGTCCTTGCCCCCTCTCCTATTTAACATCGTATTAAAGGTCCTAACAACATAAGCAAAAGAAAAGACATCAAAGTTATCCACCTGGGGAAGGAAAAAGTGGAATTATTATTACTCACAGACTATATGATTCTATACATTGAAAATCCCCTAAATTCCACAAGCAGAGTATTGAAAACAATAGAGGAACATGGCAAAGTGACAGGATACAAGATCAACAAAGAGAAGTCTATCGGTCTGCTATACACATCACACAAGTGCACAGAAGAGACCATTAAAAAAGTTGTAACCTTTACCATAGCCAAGCACAAAGTGAAATACATAGGGATATATCTGACTTAAAAAACAAAAGACTTGTACGAGGAAAGTTATAAAAATTCTAGAAGAAATCAAGAGACACCACAAGAAATAGAGGAATATACCATGCTTGTGGATGGGAAGACTCAATATATTGAAGATGTCAGTTCTACTGACTATACGCACTATTTAAGTTTGATGCCTTTCTGATACAAATATCATCATCCTTTTTCAAAAAATTGAAAAAACTGATTATTACCTTCATATGAGAGGGAAGAAGTCCAGAATCAGCAGAGAACTCCTCAAGAAAAAAGACAAAGTAGGAGGATTCGCTCTACCTGACTTTAGCATGTATTACACAGTCACAGTCATCAAAACAGTGTGGTACTGGTATAACAAAAGACACTCAGACCAATAGAAAATAGTTGAAGAGCCAGAAATAAAAACATCAGCATACAATCAACTAATTTTTGATAAGGGCCCCCAAAATTTCAAATCGGTAGCAGTTGCCTTTTCAATAAATGGTTCTGGAAAAAATGAAGTCTACCTGTAGAAAAATGAAGGGAGACCCTTACTTCACTCCATGCACAAAATAAACTCATGGTGGATCACGGACCATGAGGTAAAACCCCAAACAATTAAGACCATCAGTCAGGGAATTGAGATGAACCTGAGAACCTTGGCACAGGGAATACATAATCTATCAGAAATAAAGAAGGACACAAATATAGAGGAGCCACAAATTGACAACTGGGATATACTGAAGATACATCACCTGTGTACATCAAAAGAAGTCAACAAGAGAGTAATAAGAGAGTCCCCTGACTGGGAAAATATCTTTAGCAATGAAAAATCAGACAAAGGCCTTATTACTAAAATTCACAATACTCTGCACGCTTACAATAAGAGAAAAACTAACAGTCAACTGAGGAGGTGGGCAAAAGACCTGAACAGAAGTTTCACGGGGAAGAATACCAAATGGCCGAAAAACACCTGGGAATCATTAGCCATAATCAATCATTAGCCAAAAGAGAAATGCAAATTAAAACTTCTATGAGATAACACCTGTACCCTCAAATATAGCCCAAGTCTAAAAATCAGGAAGCAACAAGTGTTGGAGGGGCTGTGGTGAGATCAGAACTCTCATCCACAAGTGGTGAACCTGTAGGTATGAACAGCCTCTATGGAAATTGATTTGGCAATTTCTAAAACAGATAGAAATTCAGCTACCTTATGACACAGTAATCCCCATACTGGGCATATACCCAGAAATGGCAAGAAACAAACATCTGTGCTCCTATGTTCATTGTAGCACAGTTTATAATTACAAGGAGTTGGAAGCAACCCAAATTTCTATCAAAAGATGAATGGCTTAAAAACTGTGGTACATACATATAATAGAATACTATGCATCACTGAAAAGTTATGATGAACGCACGAAGCATATCACTGCATGGGAAGAACTGGAGGAAATCATGCTAAGTAAAGTAAGCCAAGTGCAAAAGGACAAGTGCAACATGAGTCCACTGAGGTAAGCCTTAAAGAGGGGTGGGGGCATGGGGATATATACTGAATATAAAACTTAATAAGGCAAGACCCAGGTAATATGGCAGGGAACAGACCAACTCCAGGGCTACCTAAGGTAGCCAACTATGAAGCAAGGAGAGGAGGCAATTGTAATGCTTAGCGGGGAACAGGGTACTAACCCAAACAAGGGGAGGCTAAAAGTTACTCCCCGATATTTAATAAGCTATAATCAATTTGACATAAAGTTAGGAACATATCTCATGAAGTAAAACTTAAATGCGTGACCAAATGAGAACTTCAAAAGAGTGGATTAAAGGAGCTGTTTCACTGGGTATATTGAACAACCTGACTGTTTAACAGTCCTCTTTGATATTGGTACCTAAGAAAAAAGGTCATACATTGTACATGGACATTATCTTAAGCTTCCATATATTTTCTAAAGAATTTAATGAGTGAAAAAATAATTGGAACATGACATGCTAACAATTCTAAATTTCATCCATCTCTTGTGAAATTGTAGCTCATCCCTTCAAAAACTCTAACCAAACTCATTGCAGTCCACTTGGTTCTGTTTCTGAGATTTAAAATATTCACAGGAGCAGGTGCCTCACTGTCCTCCCATAGAGAGATGGTCAGGTTTTGAATCTTCTACTTTGAGGTTAGCAACTCAGTCCATAGTCCACTAAGCCTTCAGCGCTCCTCCCTCGGTTCCTAGTGCCACAGCCATATTCTGACACTGAAAAGAATCACATGCACCTTCCAATTTACAAACTTACTGACTTGTCATATTATCATATAACAGACATTGTTTATTTTCCTGTTTGATCACTGATCACATAGCCACCAGAATCTATGAGAGAACACCAAAGTCATGGGAAGAAGAAAAGAGAGATTGTGGAAAAACAAAATTTTTGATCCTAACAAGTCCACACCATGGAGATTGTTTTTCAACAAAGGAAAAATGACCTTGGAGATTATAAACAAATTTTAAAGTTTAGACATCTATGAGTTTATCATCATCCCTAGAACAAAGTTAGCATTAAGAATGCATTAGTTTTGACCCCAACTTTAATTATTTCTCTAAATCTTAAACTCCCCCTACTTTCCACAAAGTTTACTATGCCAAATTCTACATAGCCTTTCTTTCCTCATAATGGTGAAAGTAGACAGATGGAAGACACACACCCGCTGGTCACAATACCTGTGTCTGTGTCCAAGGATTTCACCAGCTGGAGAAGTTCTGTGAGCAATGCGCTATCACTGCAGATCTTTGACTTTGGTTTTGAGAGTAAGAGGCACTCCAGATAGATATGGCCGGTCCTCAGCGTGGCCACATTAGAAGAAAGGGGGTGGAGGACCTTCTGACAGTGTACACTCCCACACAAAAAGCATTTACTGAGGTCAGTTCATGTAATCTCATTTGCTCCCAAATGTATCAGTCAACCGTCATAGGACAGAACTAAAATGTGACATGTGAAGGACATTGAGTGCATCGGTGTAAACCTGGGTCTTGGCAGGTTCTCTGGAGCTTGTAAAAAAGGTGCTCATTTCAACTTAGAGAATAACTTACAACAAAAATGTAAGACATGCAGAGATTAGAAATAAAATACTCATTCAAGTAAATACAACTGATATGATTTCACATTTACAAATAAGGCTAGATCACAACTGCTGCTTGCAAAGACACTTCAAGAAGTTCATGGGAAAAAAGGAATTAAAGGATAATGAAATATCTTCAAGTTTTTCAGACCGCCTGATATAATAATAGATGTCATTGGACATGTCCATAGCGTGAGTTCAGGGCTGCTGTGCCAGGCTGCGCAAGAAGATGGCGGGCTCCACAGGAGTTAAAGTTCCTCATAATTGTCGCTTGTCGGAAGAACTTGAAGAAGGTCCAAAAGGAGGAGGTGATGGTACAGTTTGTTGGAGCCTTGAAGATGATGAAGGTGTGACACTTACCAGGTGGACAGGCATGATTATCAGGGCACCAAGGACAAATTATGAAAACGGAATATATAACTTGTAAGTAGGATGTGAACCTAAATATTCAGAAGCACCTCCATCAGTCAGAATTGTAACAAAAATTATTATGAACGGAATAAATAATTCCAGGGGGAAGATGGATTCACAGTATAACAGTATTAGCAAAATGGCAACATTCCTATAGCATTAACATTGTGCTTCAAGAGCTAAGACAGCGAATGATGTCCCAAGAAAATATGAAACTTCCACATTCACCAGAATGACAAACATATAAAAATTGATTTTAGTAGATCTCAAACTTGTCTCACATCAACAACCTTCTAGTAATGTCAATGTCTTCACTAAATATCACAATGCAAAATACCCACACATTAAGTGAAAGAATTCCAGCTAATAAACATGACCTGGACATTTGTAAGAATATACTTAATATATGTACACCCATTATGTTTTTAAGTCACAGTAGGAAAAATGCAGCACTTCTCCCTTATCAAAGTACAGTCACTTAAGCATAAACTTGGAGAACTGAAAACAATTCACATGTACAAGATGAAAGCCTGCTGAAGAAGTGCCACATGGCTGTGGAAGGATATACTCATGTTTGTGAAAAACAGTCTCCTGGAAGAAACCATCAAGAGCATGCTTTGCCCATCTTGCTTAATGAAAGAGCAGCAGTGAAAATTGTTTAAAGTAGTAGGTATAATGAAAATTGTTGCAATTGTGTTAAATTTTGAAGCTGTGTGGGTGCTGACTACTATTGGTTTCATAAATATGTTCAGGAATATTTTGATACCTGTTTTTATAAATTTAAAAAGTGGGGGACGTTGATGAATTTCGGTTGAGTTATTTCTGTGTGTGACATGTAACAGACATGGTAAAAATTTATTTACAGTCTTTGCTTAACAAACCATGCATTAAGTTTAAGTGAAACCAACACAAAAAGAAAAAGGTGTATGCATATGTGGTTTTGAGATGAAAGTCATAAAAATGTAAATAAAATGTGGAGAATGTCTCAGAAAAAAAGAAAATGCACATAGGCTCTGTTCTGTTTTAATAAACATTTTAAGTACATTCTTATGGCTAAATAGATTTCAGTAGATATATGTACTTCCTCTATTCGAATAACTGTTTGAATAACAGTTTGTATTTCATTCTCGATTTTCTTAAAATTGCCCAAGAAAATATACTATTAATAAGATAACAACAGGAAAAATGTAAAGGTCTACTGTGCTGAATGGGTTTGAATATGACATATTTAAGCATACAAATAAAATTCACCTGTTGTTGGCTGAGCTCCAGTGGCATTAGTGGTTGACTGCGGGACTGCAGCCCGCCGGCGTGGCAGTTCAAATCCAGCAGCGGCTCTCAGGAACAGCACTGGGTAGCTTCCACAAGCCCCAGAGGACAGTGATGCCCCACCCAAAAAAAAAATCACCTGTTACGATCATTGAAACCACTATTGTCCCAGAAGTCTTTATAATTTGTTTTAGTTTAATTCAATTAGTAACAAAATGCTTTAGTGAACTCTAGAAATAGGTAGTAGACAGGGGAGGAATCATATTTTTCCTTGTCAATCATATTGATCTAAAGGTCCAAGATGTTCTGTTGCTTTTTAAACATATATATTTAAAATAATAATATATGAAAGTAAGTGAAAAAAATATTGTTACACACACACTGAAAGCTTTATTAAATAGAAACATCAAAATGTGAGACTACTGCTTAGGAAATTTTACTCTTTTAGGACTGTACATCCATTTTTTAGTGAGGAAACCCTTATGGGAGTAAAATATGTGTATCGGAAAAACGGGATATGTGTATGTATGAATGAGCAGCCCAATGTTTATCCCACTGCACTTCCCAGGGCTCCTTGAAGGGAGCTTAGTGATATGCAATTGTGTTTTTAATTTACATGCCCGTGATGGATAAAGACATTCATGATGATGCTATTGGTCAGTATGTTATCTCATATTTGGACTTGCCTAGTTCCTATTTTTCCTATTGGTTTTCTTATTTATTGTTGTGTAGATGTTTTCAACAAATTTATAGGAACCCTATATTAACAAATGTTTGAGAGATTTACCTTGTGTTCTGTTTCCATGCTCTCGATTGTGAACACTTTTCAAATTTTAATAACTCCTCTTCCAACATTTATGATAGTACTTTCTGTATATTCATATGAGGTCCATGATCTATTTGAAATTAAATTTTACTTATAGTGACAAGTATTGTTCAAATACTATATTCATGAAAATATGTATTTTATCAATTATCACCTATTGAAAGATCCAGAGATCCCCCTCTGCAGCTCCATCAGCTCTGCTGTAACTGCGTGACATGCAACTGTATCTGGATGCCCTTATTTGTCGCACTGCTTTCCACTTGTTTCAGGTGGAACCAGTACCAGCAAAAGGACATCATGCTTGCTGAAGTGGAAGAGAATTGACAAAAATTAAGACCCTCAAGGAGATGAATTCACAGTGACTGCAATAATGCGCTCAAACATAACAATCGTGACGATGGCCCAGCCCTAGGCAGTGTGCTGTACATAGGGGCTCTGTACAGAAACAGCTAGACAGGTCCGACCAGAGCAGCAAACTCTTTTCCACTGATTCATTTTTCTATCAATACCCCAGTATTTTAATTGTTGCCAATGTTTAATAAGTCTTAGGTTAGTACTTGCAAATCCTTTTGATTTGTTATATTTGTTATCTTAATTATTCTTTATTCTTTGACTTTCCAGAAACACATACACACGGTTGACTATTAGCTGTTACTGTACTACATATACTTTTATTTATTTATTTAGGCATCACTGCCCTGGTGGTGGGAATAGGAGGCCCAGCCTTTGCTCCTGTGAGCAGGAATTGAACCTCCATCCCAGTGGGCCGCAGTCCCGCGCACAACCGCTACGCCACCGGGGCTCAGCCCATACATATACTTTTAATAAGTAGAAAAACCAATATATTTATAAAGCTAATATTGCAATCTCCTATGCAAAATCTTTTTAAAGAAATCTTTTTCTAGGGGGTCAGACAGCAATTATCATACTCCATTGTGTCAAGCACATTTGTATATTTGTTGCCATTATCATTTTCAAAACATTTTCTTTCTACTGAAGCCCTTGGTATCAGCTTTTTTTTGTCTTCCTTCACCCTCCATCACCCATGAGTCCTTGATAATTTATAAATTATTATTTTTTCATGTCTGACACTGACTGATATCTCCTTTCACTCACTTTTTTATGGTGCATCCACCTGAAAGTGGGATATATATAGACCCTTGAGAACCACAAAATTTTTCACTATCATGTTGCTTCTAAGTGGTTCATGTATGATCTTACTCAGATTAGGAAAGATGCACGTTGTTATTAGCTTCCTTCAAACATTGAAAACAAATGAGGGATGGATTTTATCCATTTATTATTCTGTGTCTCTTAAATTATCATAATATATTCCCCTTTGACTGAGGCCTGCGGACTTGATGGTTCAAACCCAGCCACGGCTCTCAGGAGCAGGGTTGGGTAGCTCCCACGACCACCAGAAGGCAGTGATGCCCACAAAAAAATATATACTCCCCTTTGTCTACATCTCTTGAACTATCACTATATATTCCCCTTTGTCTTTTCTGATTGATTTTTCTGAGGATTGAGAAAACTCTACATTTGGAAAACTCTATATTTGGAAAACTCTTGGAACTATGAAGTATATAACTCGCTTGTTAAAATGATAGACTTTTTCTCCCTTGAATTTTAGAACTATGACAATATGTTCAGAAGAGATATTGACTAGAGTTTTTCTTTTTCATAATATTTTTACAGTTTTTACCAAGAAAATGCTGATTATATGTATATATTCATGTATCAAGATATATTAATAGGGTGTTAATTATTTTTTCTATGGAATCTTAGGAAAATTACTATATTCTCTACATGTTTGGAATATTCATAAAATTATCTCATTCTAATATTCATGTGACAAGGTTTACCACTTGTATAAAGGAATGTAATTTTTAAGAGACTGAATTTTTAACGTTTCTTTTCTCATATTTGACAAATTGTGCCTTTCAAAAATTTTGTCCATTTATCTGAAGCATCATAGTTATTGCCCTAATGCTAACTCCTAATTATGGAATTCCTGTGTGTTTCAAAAATTTCAGATATTCAGCTGCTAAGTAAAGTCAACCCAAATGAGAGACCTGGTAATACAATGCTAAAAGTTTCACCCTTCTTCAAGGTTCTCAGTTTTACAGATCGACTCTGATACACATAAGATGACCAAATTTTGCCTCAAGTTCTTTACCTATGCATATATTTTATTGTTTCCATAGTGTCTTTATATGCATAATGATGTTCACATTTTCATTTATGGAGCAGGTAATTTGCTTTGTCCCTCTTGCCAATCTGGCTTTTTTCTTTCAAATTTATTAGGTATAGTACTGTATTAAAATATTGACCTGTAAGTTTCATTATTTTCTATCCTTTGTGTCTATTTTATATGATGTCTATTTAATGTTTCTATTCTAGTGATCACTGCCATGTTTATTCTCTGTGAATTTAATGTTCTCTTAAATTTTAGATTCATCTGAAAGAGACATAAACTTCTCCTTTTCAAATTTTCTTCTTTTAACGTATATTTTATGAAAACTTTAAGTATATCTTGAAGTTGTAAAAAGCTGTGTCCTAGGAGTTTTCATGTTATAAATTCATCATTGTTCAAACAAAAACTCCTCTGATTTTCATCTTGAAAAATTTTTTGACCCATGAAGTGTATTGCTTAGTTACCAGGCAGCTGAAAAACATCTAGTTATCTCTTTCTCATTGATCACTGTCACAATTCTAATATGTTAAGTGGACATACATAAAACAATATCAATATTTTGAAATTTGATGAGCTTTTTAATGAGCAAATACACCCTTCACTTTAAAAATATTCTATATGCAACTAAGAATGAGTATGGTTTTCTACATATGCACAACAATTTGAGTTAGAATTTTTTTCTTGGGCAGATAATCTATAGTTCTACTTATTTTTCTACAATTTTTGTGAGGAGATATTCAAAATTTGTTGGAATATTTAACAATTATTGATTTATGTATTTATACTAACTGCATTCTTGTTGGTCCTCTGCTTTACCTCTATCACATATATTTTCAGCTTTCATTGTGAATCACGTGAAGTTTGCAGAAGAAATCCCCAGTTTTGCATTCATCAATTCATGCACATTTTGCTTCCACTCATCCATTGAAATCCCCTCAAGCTACCATCACTTGTCACTCCTTCCCTTTGGTTCCTGAAACTCTGTGGTTCATCCAGGGGTAAAGCTGCCCTTTTTATCTTGAGCAGTTGATGATTATGACAACAAGTGACAGCCTTACACCCATGAAGAGTGACTACTAGCCATACTCTCAGGGTCGATTCATTCTAACCACAAGTCTGGTGTCTTTCATGATTTTACGTTTGTTCCACATTCATCTTCCTCATTATTTAAGATATCCCAATAACTTTAGCAGATATTATCCAATACCTAATATCAGAGTAATGGCTATGGTATCAGAATACTATCTAATACTTCTGGTTTCTGGGTTGTAGAAACTAAGTTTGTAGCATTCTTTAGTCTCTTTGACTCAGATTTACGATATATCTTTCAATATTCATCATTCTTTTTGCCCCTAGTTTGGAATGAGACCAATAGTCACATCATAAATTACTGATCACAAGCTTTTCAGGCCACAGACACTATGCACCAATATGTGGTGTCAGATAAATCATGTTTGATAATTTATAAATTGTTATTATTTTGTCATGTCTTACACTGTCCAGTCTCTCCCTTCACCCACTTTCCTGCTATCCATCCCCCAGAGAAGAGGTTATATGTAGACTTTTTTAATCAATTCTCCCTTCTACCCAAACTTCCCTCCACCCTCTCTGTATCACCACTCTCACCATAGCTTATAAGTTAACAAGGGTTCCTGAGGAAGGGGGAAGCACTATGGGAGGGGAAAAAACGAGGAGCAGATATCAAGGAATCAAGTAGAAAGCAAGCGTCTTGAGAATGATGATGGCAACAAGTGAACAAATGTGCTTGACACAATGAAACTACATGTGAATTGTGATAAGAGTGAGACAAGCCCCAAGTAAACATGTTTAAGATATATTATTTGTGAACCGTGTTATGCCGGTAGACCTTAGTGTTTCCCCAAGACTGTGGTCATGAGCACCCGGTCATATTCACACATTACTATAATTGTTTGGCTATGTCTAACTCATTTCATACTTTGCCCCTTGCATGGCTGTTGTTCATAGGGATAATACAATGCATCTGTTGATATTGTTGTTAGGTGTCATGGAAACAGTTACAGTTCATAAAAAGCAGATGTCCAAATGGATGGAATACTGTTGTTCCCACAGCATTCTCACAATTGTTGTCATAGTTGAGCCTGTTGTTGCAATCAGTGTCTCAAGACATTTTACTCAGTCTTCTTTGGGGCTGCCTTTCCCCTTCAGCAGGTATGATGCCCCTTTCTAGGTCCTGATCTTCCTTCAGAAAATGTGAGAAGTACGTAAGATTAAGTCTCACACAGGCACATATCTAAGGAGCATTCTGTTTGTACTTTTTCCAAGAAAGATTGTTCTTCTTGTAGGTCATGAAACATTCAGTATTCTTTATTAGCACATGATTTAAATGAATTGATTCTTCTTTGGTGTTCCTTATTTATTTTCCAATGTTAACATGGATGTGAGATGATTGTAAACACTATGCCTTGGTTCTCTACTTTATTAGAACCAAGGCCTGTACTTTAAGAGCATGTCTTTGGAATCATAATAAGCTAATAACATATTTGCTTCTGAAAAGAGAATTAAGTGACCGAGGGTCCAAATTTGATAGAAAGCATTTTCACAATTCATCATTTTGTGCCTCTTCTATTGTGAGCTATGTGATTATGCTACTTACCCTTTTACATAAATCTAATTCAACAATTCATAAACGTCTTTAATGAATCAACCAATAATAATGAATTTCTTTAATTATTTGTTTGCTCCAAATTTTTCCCAGGAATATATAAAGCAATGCATATAATGCTCGAGTTTATTTTACTTTGTTCTATAGAAAGCAACTTACTTTTTTTGCAAATTACTCTTGCATCAGGGTAATTTGAAAGCAAAGTATTCCTCACTAATTGTTCACAACAAAGTAGTTAACGTTAGTAACCTAGGATTGCTTTACTAATAACTCTTAAAGAATGAAATCGAGAGTTCAGTTTTACTAGTTATTTTATTTTGGAGAAGCCAAGAAGCAGTCTTTCACAAATATACTTGTATTTATTAGCACAATCGTCATTTACAATGGTTGATGACTTGATGCAGCCACATGCTCCTTTAGGTTTAGCCAGGCGGATATCTCTGCAGAAGACAACAGAGTAAGCTTAGAAGCCATGTACATGCACAGTTTCAGTTTTAAAAGTGCATATATAGATAATCATTTCATTGACTTAAAAATATCAGTGACCAGTAGATAGAGATTGAATCATAATGTCGCATTGTAACTTATGGACATTATTGGAAATAAAGGATGATAGAGAAGGTAACAATAAGACTAGAACATAGGCAGAAGGCCAATAATACTTAGGTTAGATTTACATTTGAGAAATTATTCTTCTGAAACATCTAAAAGGTTTTCAAATGATGAAATGTAGCAACATTAACTAGATGTAAAAATCATTTCAGACATTGTTACCAAACACATATTCAGAGGAGGCCATGGGAAATACAATTCTAGCCACACATTCAGCATAAGAGATGCTGGCTTGCATTTCAAAAACAAACAATAACTTTTCTAAGCATAATGCCTTGGACATAAAAGAAGAATCGATTTTGAGAGTTTTAATGAGAATAGGAAACATAGATTTCAATATGCAGGCTTCATGAAAACTTCATGAAATCTATATGAACTTAACTGATACTAAATAAGAATTTCTAGTAAAAAATTACTTGGGATAAGTGATAAAACTGGATTTCTTCTTGCATCTGTGTTCACTCTTTCTCAGTAACATATTCTGTTTATGCTCATATTTTCAATGGCTTAACCAGTTGGGAGTCTGAGGACTCAAAGCCCTGGATTGTTTCTCAGGGTCACATCTAGTCTCACCCTTAACATCCTGGATGAGGAAATACCATTGTTGTTAGCTGGGTTGAAGTCAGCTACCAATTCGTGAAAACCCAATGAGTTATTGGTAAGAACAGAGCCTCATCTGGACCATGACATTTTCACAGCTATAATCCTACAAAAGCAATTGGCCTATCATGTTCTCAATGCAATGATTATAGGAAGTGAACTCAATGAAACAACCTTTAAAGTGCAGACATGTGCACCACCGGACTCCTTATCCACAAACTCCCTGAGGATGCTAACTTGATAGTCACAGACCTATCGCTTGAACTTCAAAGTACTAAATCATAATGTCTGTAGTGTTTCCATGGATATCTAAGTGCCTAATGGATTGATCAGCATAATAACTATACCTGAACTGATATTCAAACTGCACTTTTTAAAATCAGTTTAGTCAGGGCTCATACAACTCTTATTGCAATCTAAACATCCATACATCATGTCAAGCACATTTGTACATTTGTTGCCAACATCATTTTCAAAACATTTGCTTTCTACTTGAGCCCTTGGTATCAGCTCCTCAGCTTTCCCCTCCCTGCCTACATGACCCCCTTGACCCGCGGTAACCTTGATAATTTATAAATTATTATTAATTTGTGATATTATCTGACAGTGACAGATATCACTATTCACCCACTTTTCTGTTGTCCCTCTGCAGGGAGGGTGTTATAAATCTTTATAATCAGTCTCTCCTTTGTACCCCACCTTCCCTCCATGCTCCCGATATCATCACTCTCAGCACTACTCCTGAGGGGTTTGTCTATCCTGGATTTTCTGTGTTTCCAATTTCTATCTGTATCAGTGTACATCCTCTGGTCTAGCCAGATTTGTTAGGTAGAATGGAGATTATGATTGTGGGGAGGAGGGAGCATTGAATAACTGGAGGAAAGTTGAATGCATCATCATTGCTACATTGCACCCTACTAGTTTTTCTGCAACTCGTGACCCCTCTGTTAGAATCCGTTACCTATAGATGGACTTAGGGTCCTCCATCTCTACTGCCCCTCATTGACACTAATACAACTTTTAGCTTCACCTTCCTGTTAAGGAGCCACATTAAGGGAACTTGAAGAAGATAGACTGGACAAAGAGGTTAGAGGTGAAAATGACAGGAATGATGGTTCCAGGGTAGGGGACATTGAAGAGGGGGAAGAGGGGGCAAGATGGTGATGCCGACCAGCCCAGGAAAAAGGGAATAACAATTGATACAAATGCAGGGACAAGGTGGGTGAGAGAAGGCCTATAGGGATTGATTAAGACTAATGTAACAGAGAAAAAATACTGAAACCCAAATGGAGAGTGAGCATGATAGTGGGACAAGAGGGAAGCAAATGGAAATAGAGGAAGGAACTGGGGGATAATGAACATTTATAGAGGTTCAAAGACAGGAATGTACATAGGGGCATATATTTATAAGTGAGGATGGGCAAAGAGATTAATGTGTATACTTATAGGGTTAGTAGTAGGACAAGAGATGGGCATTGGACCTCCACTCAAGTATCTTCTCAGTTCAAGAACACTTTGTTCTATTAAATTGGCATTCCAAGATGCTCACCTTTCTGACATGATCACTGAAGACAAATGTGTGCATAAGCAAAGGTGGTGAAGAAGCTGATGGTGCCCGGCTATCAAAAGATGGAGCGTCTGGGGACTTAAAGGCTTGAAAGTAAACAAGCAGCCACCTAGCTCAGAAGCAACAAAGCCCACATGGAAGAAGCCCACTAGCATGTGGAATCATGAGGTGGCAAAGGGATGAGATATCAGGATTCAAGAACTCAAAAGCACAACTTTGCATGCTCGCTTTCCTGATATGATCCCTGAGGACAAAGGTGTGCATAAGCAAATGTGATGAAGAAAGCTGATGGTGCCCGGCTACCAAAAGATATAGCATCTGGGGACTTAAAGGCTTGAGTAAACAAGCAGCCATTCAGCTCAGAAGCAATAAAGCCCACATGGAAGAAGCACACCAGCCTGTGTGATCATGAGGTGGTGAAGGGATCTGGTGTCAGGCATCAATGAGCTAAAATTATATTATTATTAATGAGGGGGAGTACAGGTTGGGGACCCAAAGCCCATCAATAGGTGAGGTGACATCCTTTAACAGAGGGGTTACAAGGAGGAGATGAGTCAGTTAAGATACAGGGTAGGAGTTATGAAATATGGAACCTTCCTCTAGTTCCCATGCTGCCTCCCACCCACTATCATGACCCCAATTCTACCACATAAAACCAGCTAGACCAGGAGATGTACAGTGAAGTTGGAAACATGGGAAAATTAGGATAGATGATCCATCTGACTAGTAATAGGAGTGGTAATTCTAGGAGGGTGGAGGGATGGAGGAATAGAAAGGGAGAACCAACTTCAGGGATCTACACGTTGCCTCCTGTCTGGGGCAAGGAAAACAGGGAAGTGAGTGTTGGGACACATTGTACAGTGTACAGGATGAACAAATAATTTGTAAATTACTAAGAGTTCGAGGGGAAAGGGGGGAGGAAGGGTAATATAGGGACTTTTAATGGGGGCCTGGAGGGAGGGAGAATGTGTTGAGGGTGATGATGGCAATGGGTGTGTAAAAGTGGCCTGCATACAACTGATGTTGTTAGGGATTGTGATGGGACTTGTATGGGCCCCCCAATAAAATGATTCATTAAAACAAAAGGGGTTTGGAGGGGAAAGGGGAGTTTTTTTTTAAAGAGGAGCTTGTACCAAGGGCTCAAGGGGAAAATGTGGGGAAATGTATGTGGAAACATGTGTGCAAATGTGCTTGATATAAATGATGTACTGAATGTTGTAGCAGCTGTAAGAACACCCAATAAATTTTTTTTTAAAAAAGAGAACTTGTCTCAAAACCAGATGTCATTTACAGTGAGCTGTCATCTACATTCACAACAGAGAAGCTCACCATCATCAGACATCGAAGGATTGTAAATCATAGAATCCAAAATCAAAGGAGGGATTAGTATCAGAGTCTAAACTGTGAGAATGAGGTCTGCAGAAGGCTATGGATGACAGTGGGAGCCCAAGGTACATTTGTGGGAACCACATAGGAAATAGTCTCTGGTGATCTTCCTCTCTTCTCAATTAAGGGATTGGAAGAAAGTGGTTGCAAATCACATGCATTAGAGAAATGAGTGTAGAAGATCAAAGGGATAAACCAGAATTGACCAGTTCAAGCTTTGTCAGAGGATCCCTCCTCTTATACACACTGGGCCTGACCTGGTTTATTTTCTGCATTTTTGTTTTGTTTTTCCTGGTGATTTTTGTTTGTTTGTAGTATTAGAGTTTATCTCAGAAAGCCTATGTCATTGGGGTCACACTCTTGAAGGTGTATTATCTATTCCACTGTCTTTCAAGATATGAAGAACAGGGTTTTTAAACCTCTAGGGAGAGCAAGTAGAATAAGAGTCTCCAGGAGTGTGGTGGAAAATGGAAGATGATGTCAAGTAGTCCAGAATGTTTTGAAACTGATTATGTTAGCAATTGTACAATACTGCTTGATGTGATTGAATTATGGACTGATAGGTTATATGTATTAACTCCAGATTAATAACTATTTAAGAATGCAAAATATACATATACATCTATGTATACAATGCTTAAAACAGTGAGTTTCTAATACACTACATAATTCCTTAGGCTTCAGTTTCTCATCACTCCTCTATTATTTTTTCTGAACATATAATTTATGAATCCGTTCTTGCTAAATTTTAAGTTAAAAGAGCATGAAATGAAAACTTACAGGAGGGGAGAAATTTCTGAATCATCTTTCAGCCATTTCCACTTTGGGTTTTTTCCTTTTAACTGTAGCCCAACCCAAGTAAAATAATGGATCCGTGCATTAATGAAGGCCTGTGGAAAATTTAAATTCATCACTGTCATTCATAAAGACAAAGCATACATTTTTCATTTAGAAGGCTTTTACAAATGCTGTCAGGTTCATGGCCAAAATCCTCATAAAAAGGCAGAAAGAGCTCCTTTCTGCACAGAGGAAATGGAAGCTCAGAGAGCTTAATAAAAAAAATCATTCTCCAATTAATAGAAGTTACCAACTAGAGGATGATCAACATTTTTGTAAAGTTGCATAAATCTTAGAGTACAATAAGAAAGTCAGTTAATATCACTGCACTCAATTTATAATTGCTTTCACCAAATATTATTTCAAAGAACATAAATATGTTTCAATCAACTGTGGTTATAACATCAACAAAAGTATAATAAAAAGAACTTATAAATATTCACTTTTTTGTATTTAATAATAACTTTTAATTTAGTCTTCCTTTTTAAAAAAATTATTTATTGGGGGCTCTTGCAGCTCTTCTCATGATCCATACATACATCCATGGTGCCAAGCACATTTATACATATGCTGCGATTAACATTTTCAAAATATTTGCTTTCCACATGAGCCCTTCATAAAAGCATTTTTTAAATCATTAAGTAAATACAAAATATTGAAAGAAAAAGAATTTCATAAGAAAATGGGTAAAAATAATACATAACAAAAACAACTGTGGCTAATAACATGGTCAAAACTGTTTAAAGATGCTTTAGCTAGAGATAGTGAAATCCAAATCAAGATCACTTACAATATTATTTCACAATTACTAAGTTGACAATAAGAAGTAATTAAAGCAAGCTGAGGATAAGAGGGATGAAAGGAGTGTCTATAACACTGGTGCTACATTGATAAGGCACAGCTCGGGCAATGGGCAGAGCAACTACAGCAGGCAGCCCAGCTTCCAAGAAGCTCCCAAGGTCCCAAGGTAACACACGCTCCACCAGTGTCCTCCCACAGCCACGATTTCCAAAAGCTCAACTCAGCCAAGGAGGCAGGGAAGGAGGAACCCAGGAGGATCATCTGCAAGTTTACCCAAGAAACCTGCAAAAGAGGAGACAAAGAAAAAAAGAGGCAGCAGGAAAGGATAAATCTTCAGACGAAAACGAGCAGGCAAAAGTGAGAAGGGGAACAAAGGGAAAACAGGCTGAAGTTGCTAACCAGAAACTGAAAGATTGACCTGCTAAAAATGAAGAAACAAGAAGCTCCACGAGTCCAGTCACTGATGACACAGCAGAAGAAGCCAAGTCCTGTTAATGTTCATCTACCAGGTCTTTTTAATGGGCCCTGTTATTACAGGGCCTTCTTGTACAATGCAGAGAAATATTTTTATCAACTAATTTGTAAATGTAAGTGTTTACTAGCTCAAAATTTTTTTCAAGAAAAAGGAAATTCCTCTTCAAATTTTTTTTTATACTGGAAAGATTTTTGGGGGGCGGGGATGGTGTAAGGATTTTCTTTCAAGAAATGAAATTGCTTTTTGGTTGTTTATTTTTTGGTACAACCAGAAATAACGTGGGATGTTGAATTGTGAAAAGATTTGACTATCTTGGTTGTCAAAGTAACATCCCATGGGATTATGGGAGGGAGGCAGGATAATACAAAATATACTTAATGACAATTTGGAGTCACTCATGCATTTGTGTGATGTGACATTTATAATTTTGTTTCAGTGTTGTTGTTTTTGTAGAACTCTGCCTACAAACCATTGTTGCATCATGTATATTGTGATGGGCAGATTAGTTATGCCAAAATGGCCACAGAAGATTGGTGGGTCCTTTGTGACGGCACGACCAATCAATACATGGGATGAATTGAAGGGCAGAGACAGGAATGGCTCAGCGAGTCCCGCCCTCTCCCTCTTGCTTTCGGATCTTCGGACCAGACAGCTGCTTTGTTCGTCCTATGCCTCAGCCTTCAAGCAACACTACCCATGGGACACCTAATCATGGACTATGTTGCTGTGAGCTGAGGATCCTTCAAGCCCTACTTCGCCACGCTCCTGGGATATACATCTCTTGTATATCTGGGGACTGTTGGACTCTGTTGTCTGGCTGACTGTTGGTGATCTGCTCTGCTGTTTGCTGCCTGTGACCAGATAGCCTGAATTACTCTACAGAGGACTACTCAGCGGCCCTCAAGACTTGAAGGACTGCCAGTCTTCTAGCAGTCTCATGCAAGTGAGTTGCACCAAGCAATTTGTACTGCTTTCTAGATTACTTAACTGTTTCTTTCTTATCTTGTATACTCTTCTTTCTATATAAATACATAGAGAATTACTAGTGTCCTGGTTTTATTTCTCTAGAGAACCCTCTCTGACACAGATATCTTGTGAGAACTGTCACACCTTTGGTCATGATAGTCCCATTTCCCTAGAACTTTGTGTAATTTGTGTGACACTAACTTGTTAATTAGCAGAACTTAAGGTGTAACAGCTTAACAACATTTGAATATAATGACACTGGAAAAGCTAGTTTTAATATTGTTTTCAAATTTAAAGCTGGACAATCCCTGGAATTAAGAAAATAATTTTATCTGCATGCCATTTAATACAGTGATATCTGCATTAATCACTGTGACAAAAATTTTGTTTATAATGTCTCTGTACTGATCGCAAATCAACCAATAAAATATTAATTACAGGAGGGAGCGCGGGATTATGACGGCCAGATAGGAAGCTCATGCCCAGAGCTCCTGAAGATCGGTGAGTGGGGGTAATTAGGGGAAGGGTAGGGCTCTCCAATTGGGTTCTGTGACTCCAAGAAAGCTCAGAGCCCTCCTCTGAAACAGGAGCAGGCATGACCCACATGCCTGCGCTCCTCAAGGACGCCAGCACAGACGCCAGCACAAATGCTGCCATTTCTTTGTGACAGCGGAATCCAGGGCTCAGAGACCTCCAGACCAGGGACCCGCAGTGCATCAGCGCACAATCGCTAACCAGTCCTCCCAACTCAGGGTCCCCAGGGTCCACAGGGGACACCACGCAGACACCCACCTCTTGGTCCCCACCCCCAGAGGCTCCTGTGTCTCCAGAAGAAGGTGAGCCAGACCCTCCTCCACCCAGAAGGCTCACCATAAGGGAGCCACCACTGCCCAGGATAAGATCAACCCATCCCCTAAACCCACGCCCACCATCTGGGCCACACTTTCTAACAGGAGGGAAATGAACGCCCGCATTCCCCATGGTCACCAACACTCCCCCACGGACAGTGCCTGTTCTGCAGCAGAAAGGGCCATCTTACATTGCTGCCTGGGCAAACAGCCAGCCAGTCCTCCCCACTCCAGAGTGCTAGAGGATTTTTGCCCACCTATCTGTGGCAAGTACCCCTAGCCAGGAACAGATCACCCAACTCCCAACCCACCCCATGAACCCACTCGCCTGCTCAGCTAACATGCTCCATCAGATCTGCAAGACCCAGCTGCAAACAGTTCCTGAGGAAAGCTATAATATAAGACCAGCCTCCTAAAGAGACACCCCAGGGCCACAAAACACAAAGGAAAATGCCACCTAGTTCGAATAAATCAAACAATAAAACAGCTAACTGCTTCCACAGTATCAAGAAAAGAGAAACTAAATCCAAAGCAAGAAGACCAGCTGGATCTAACAGCAGTCACATAAAGTGTGGAGATTGATCAACCACAGAAAGAAATCTTCACGATGTTACTAACATGTATGCAGCTCTTAAATAACACATTAAAGAAAAAGGAATTGATACAGGAGATAAATGCCAGGGGAAATCCAAGAACTAAGGAGTGAGCTAACAAAAATTAAGAGTATGTTCTCAGATTTCACCCAGAAAATGGAGGAGGCAGAGAACACGAAAAGTGACCTAGAGGACTAGCAAGTAGAAATTAATCAATGGGATAAAAACCTAACAAGTCTATGAGAGAAGCAGAAGAAAATATTAGAAGATGGGCTGATACTATGAAAAGAAACATTAGAATTATCAGTCTGTTGAAGGATGAGACATCGAGAAAACCAACATCCAAAATAGTGAGGGAATGCTTAGAGGAAAACTTCCCTAGCTTAATGAATGAAAACCAGTTAACCACACAGGAGGCTGAAAGAACACCAGCTAGACTAAACCCCAAGAAGAAAACACCAAGATATATAGTTGGTAAACTATCCAATTATGAGGAAAAAGAGAAAATTATGAGAGTAGCTAGGGGGAAAACAGGGGCAATCACAAACAAAGGCAAACAGACAAGAATATGCTCGGACCTATCAATGGAAACGATGAAGAAGAGGAGAGAGTGGAGCAGCATATTGCGAAAATTGCAGGAACACCATGCAACCCAAGAATACTCTATCCAGCCAAATTACCTATCAAAATTAATTGAGAAGTAAGAGTCTTTCCGGACAAGGAAAATCTCAGAGACTATGCCAAAAGGAGCCCAGCCCTACAAAAGATCCTCACCGACCCACTGGGAGAAAAACAACAACAACCACCTAACACACGCAGAATGAATCTACCCAGAGACTATCAAAGGGATAACAGCCCCCAAGATAACTCTGGCTCAGAGATGGAAGAAAGGCAAGAATGAGCCACAAACAGACATTGACACAACCCATGGAAATAGAAAAACATCCAATCCAAGAGTGGTGAAATGACAACACAGAGTGCACAGATAGGTGTAATAACCCTAAAATTTAATGGACTGAATTCAGGCCTTAAGAGACAAAAATTAATAGACTGCCTTAGAAAGCATAGCCCCTCAATCTGCTGCCTACAGGTGACACATCTTAAGATCACAGAAAAAATATATATTGAGAATCAAAGGCTGGAGAAAAATATACCAAGCAAACAGCAATTCCAGGGGAAGAAATCCTAATCTCAGATAAAATTGACCTCAAAATGCAAACCATAATAAGAGACAAAGAAGGACATGATATAATGCTTAAGGGAAGGGTAGATAATGATCCAATAAGCATCTTAAATATATATTCCTACAGAATATGTAAAGTAGACACTTCATATAATGAAAAAAGAAATTACAGCCTCAACAATAATAGTGGGTGACTTCTACACAACACTCTGAGAAAGACAGATCACAGGGAAAGAAACTCAACAAGGAGGCGAGAGATCTAAATATTACAATTAGACAGTTTGACTTTGTAGATATCTACAGGGTCTTTCATCCAAAGGAAGAGCATTTCACATTCTTTTCAGCCCCACATGGAAGTTATTCGAAGATAAATCACATACTGGGACATAAGGAGAATCTACATAAATTTGAGCATATTGATATCATACAGAATTCACTCTCAAACCACTCTGCCATAAGGTTGGAAATCAACAAAAGGAAGGTGAAGAGAACTAGAGAAAACAGTTGGAGAATGAATAATTCTCTATTCAAAAGGAATGTGTACTGGCCCACATCCGAGAGGAAATTAAAAAATTTTCTAGAAACCAATGGGAATGAAAGCACGACACACCAAAACTTATGGGACACAGCAAAGGCAGTCTTAAAAGGAAGTTTCATTGCAATACAGGCACACCTGAAAAAGGAAGAGCGTCTCATAACTGATACGTTGACACAGAATTTACAGCAAATAGAGCAGAGTCGGGAGGATCATCCCACTAATAGCAAAAGAAGGGAAATTATAAAAATCAGGGCTGAGATTCAGGAGAGGGAAAATAAGAAAACAATAGAAAAAATAACACTGCTAAAAGTTGGTTCTTTGAAAGAATTAACAAAATTGATAAACTATTGGCAGACTTAACCAAAGAAAGGAGAGAGAAAATTGCAATAGCAAGAATAAGGAATGAAATAGGGGATATCACAACTGATCCTAATGAAATCAAAAGAATAGTCACTCAGTACTACAAAGATCTATACGCCAATGAACTCAAAAACTTGGAAGACACGGACAAATTCTTGGAAAAACAATCTCTTCCTAGATTTTCCCCAATGGACATCAAGAATCTTAACAGATGCATGACGATAGAAGAAATAGACAAGGTTATCAAGGGACTGCCAACAAAAAAAATCACCTGGACCCGATGGCTACACAGGAGAATTCTACCAAGCATTCAGGGAAGAACTGACACCAACCCTACACAAGCTCTTTCAAAGCATAGAAAAAGATGGCAAACTCCCAAACTCCATCTATGAAGCTAGTATAAGACTGATACCAAAACCAGGCAAGGATCCCACAAGAATTGAGAACTACAGACCAATATCCCTAATGAATATCGATGCAAAAATTCTTAATAAAATACGGGCCAATAGAATACAAAAGTATATAAAACAAATAATTCACTATGACCAAGTGGGGTTCATACCCGGAATGCAGGGGTGGTTCATTAATATCATTCACCATATTGACAGGAAAAAATATAAGAATCATATAGTTATAGCCAAAGATGCCAAAAAAGCATTTGAAATTATTCAACACCAATTCATGTTTAAGACACTCAAAAAGATAGGAATAGAAGGAAAATTCCTCAAGACAATACAAGCTATATATGAAAAACCAACAGCCAATGTGATTGTCAATGGAGAAAAGACAAACACATTCCCACTGAAAAAGGGGACCAGACAAAGATATCCATTATCGCCTCTCTTATTCAATATCATACTGGAGGTTTTAGCTAACAATATAAGGCAAAGAAAATATATAGAAGGTATACACCTGGGGAAGAAAGAGGTGAAATTATCATTATTTATAGATGATAAGATTATATACATGCAAAACCCCAAAAGCTCCATAAAGGGGTTACTGGAAACAATAGAGGAGTATGGCAGAGTGGCAGGATACAAGATCAACAGTCAGAAGTCGATTGGTCTGCTGAACACATCAAATAAGACCACAGAAGAGGAGATAAAAAAGAGATACCCTTCACAATAGCCAAGCACAAATTGAAATATCTAGGGATATATCTGACAAAAAAAAGATCTATATGAGGAAAATTATAGAACACTATTACAAGAAACCAAGAATGACTTCAAGAAATGGAAAAATATCACATGCTCGTGGATCGGAAGACTCAATGTAGTAAAGATTACAGTTCTACCCAAGGCACTATATAAGTTTAATGCAATACCAATACAAGTACCATCCTTCTTCTTCAAAGAAATGGAAAAAATGATTACCAACTTCATATGGAGAGGGAAGAAGCCCAGCATTAGTAGAGAACTCCTCAAAAAGAAGGAAATCGTGGGAGGGCTTGACTTACCTGACTTTCGCACATACTATCTAGCCACAGTTGTCAAAACAGCATGGTACTGGCATAATGACAGATACTCAGACCAAAGGAAAAGAACTGAAAATCCAGAAATAAAAACACAAGCATACAGACAACTGATCTTTGATAAGGGCCCACAAAGTATCAAATGGGAAACAGATGTCCTTTTCAACAAGTGGTGCTGGGAAAAATGGATATCTACCTGTAGAAAAATGAAGCAAGACCCTTACCTCACTCCATGCACTAGAATAAATTCAAGGTGGATCACGGACCTTAAAGTAAAACCCCAAACTATTAGGGCCATCAATGAGGGAATTGGGAACAATCTGAGAACACTGGCACAGGGACTACTTAGGCTAATAGAAATAGGGAAAGACACAAACACAGAGGAGGCTCAAATAGACAAATGGGATATACTGAAGATAAAACACCTGTGCACATGCTAAGAATTCACCAAGAGAGTAATAAGAGAGCAGACAGACTGGGAAAACATCTTTAACAATGACAAATCAGACAAAGGCCTTTTTACTAAAATCTGTAATACCCTGATAGCTTCCAAAAAGAGCAAAACTAACTGCCCACTGAGGAGGTGGGCAAAGGAATTAAACAGAAGTTTCACAGAGGCAGAAATCAGAATGGCCAATATATATATGAGAATATGTTCCCGATCATTAGCCATAAGAGGAATGCAAATGAAAACAACGAGATACCACCTAACACCCTCGAGGATAGCCCAATTTTAAAAATTCAGAAAGCAACAAATGCTGGAGAAGCTGTAGGGAGATAGGGTCGCTTATCCACTGCTGGTGGATCTGCAGGTATGTACAGCCACTATGGAGATCAATTTGGAGATATCTAAAACAGATGGAAATTGAGCTGCCATATGATGCAGCAATTCCCTTGCTGGGCATTTACCCAGAAGACACAATCAACAATCCACAACCAAAGATCTGTGTCCCAATGTTCATTGTAACACGGTTCACAATCACAAGGAGTTGGAAGCAGTCCATATTCCTATCAACTAACCAATGGATTAAAAAGCTGTGGTACATACATACAATGGAGTACTATGCATCGCTGAAAAGCAGTGATGAACGCATGAAGCACATCAACGCATGGGACGAACTGGAGGAAATTATGCTAAGTGAAGCTAGCCAAGCACAAAGGACATGTACAATATGAATCCGCTTAGGTAAGCATAATAACAATTTTAAAATTGCAAAGGGGCATCAGGAAAAAGCCACTATATAGAGAAAATCCTGGGAGAAGGCCCAGATAATATGGCAGGGGTCAGATCAAATCTAAGGCTACATATAGTAGTCAACTAGTGGGGAGTGATGGTGATATGTAGAAAGGGAATACAGCACTAAACCATCAAAGGGGAGCGTATTGTTTATATCTCCACAGGGAAACAGGGACCAAACTTAAACCCACAGACCCAGGATGTGAATGCAGCACAACAGCATGGAGTGGAGAACCAGTGGAGGGACCTGAAAACATAACCCCAACCCCAACTATAGGGGCAACCACACCTCCACCAGAGGAGTTTGCCTTGGAGGTTAGCACTGAAGCTAAAGCTTGGGGAGTGAGATATGCCTGACCAGAGCAAATGAGAACAAATGAAAACAGAGAAAGAGAGAATGTCCTATCACAAAATGATTCCAAGCTAAGGTGGAATAAGAAAGAGAAGACACACCCCCATTTTTTCATACAGACAGTTAAGGACTTCCAACAAGAAAACTACTAGACAGACAGCCCCTCTACAGAAAAAAAAATGCAAGAGACCCAATGAAATGCATAAGCATGATAATCCTGAAACCCTGCACTTCACATGTCTGAAAAGAGCAGTGAATCAAATATAGATTAGGAAAATAAGCCAAACAAAGATGGTAACTAAGGATACACCTGCAACAGAAATAACATTGGCTTCTATAGCAGTTATTCTGAACTGCTGACAAAAGCATTTCACTCAAGGCAGTGACTTGATCATGTGTTCCATGCTACCAGATCACACTCATACACGCACCTCCTATATATATATATTCATTGTAACTCACACATATAACTGTTGCAATAATATAGCTTTGCACGGTCTAGTGAGTAAGGTGAGCAGTTGGAACTCCCTGGAGCTGCTCAGAAGAATTTGCTTCTCCAGTTAAGAGTTCCCATTTCAGAAACGCACAGGGGACTTCTGCCCTGAACGACAGGATCACTATGAGGCAGCGTGGACTTGATGGTATGAATTTTGTTTTGCTTTTACAGAGCTAAAAAATAACCCCATTGCTTCAAAATGTATAAAGAAGAGTAGAATTAAATTTTCATTAAAGAAATCTTTCATTTTGCTAGATGTTAGGAGTGTACATTAAGAAAAGCATTCACAATTATCACTGTAAATGAGGGAGAGTATAGATTGGGAACCCAGAGCCCATCTCTAGTTTACAGGACATCCTCTTACAGAAGGGTCTCAGGGAAACGAGCCAGTCAGGGTGTAGTGCAGCAACGATGAAGCACAACAATTTACCTCTAGTTCTTAAATGCTTCCTCCCTGTCCCCACTCTCATGAACCCAATGCTACCTTACAAATCCAGCTAGACCAGAGAATGTACACTGGTACAGATAAAAACTGAAAACATAGGGAATCCAGGTCAAATGATCCCTTCAGGACCAGTGCTGAAAGTGGCGATAACAGGAGGGTGGAGGGAAGCATAGTAGAAAGGGGGAACCGATTATAAGGATCTACATATGCCCTCCTCCTTGGGGTACAGACAACAGCGAAGTGAGTGAAGGGAGATTTTAGACAGTGTATGATATGACAAAATAATAAGTTATAATTTATCAAGGGCTCATAAGGGAGGGGACAGGGAGAGAGGGGGACATGAGGAGCTGTGGCAGCAAGGGCTTAAGTAGAGGGCGAATGCTTTGAAAATGATGAGGGCAACAAATGTACAGATGTGCTGGACATACAATGGATGGATGGATGGATGGATAGTGATAAAAGTTCCAGGAGCCACCAATAAAATGTTTTTTTTAAACATGAAAAAAAAATGCTCACAAAATGGTTAAGGGCTCAACTGCTAAGTGAGATGTCTGTTACTTACTTTGAACCTTCCAAAAGAGAAAAGACGATGATTTTCTCTTGAAAAAATTATAGCTGAGGACCCAGGGAAAGTTCTGCACTGCCCTAAAGTATCAGAATGAGTCAAAATGGATTCTATCTTATCAAAAAAGTTGAGTACACATAAATAAGTAAAGTCATCTTCTAATTTCCTATAATTAAGTATTTATAAGTCAATGTCTGCCCTAAACTCTTTGACTTCATAAGAAGGGACAGATAATTCTAAACACTGAAGTGTTTTAGAATCGTCTATCATAAATATTATGTATTTGTATTTAAGTTTTTAGGTACATAAAGTAAGGATATTACCAAAGTATATAATCATATATGAAGTATGCAGCTTATGCTTTAATCAAGAACAAATGGAGCAAAAGAAAAGTACACATAATCAAGAATAGCAAAAGAGATCACTGAAGATAGAAATGCCATAGAACAGTGTCATAAAGAAGTCAGATGGTGCCTGGGCATTTAAAAAAAATAGTGCCCGGGATCTAAAAGGATTATCTCAAACCAAGCAGCCATCTAATTAAGGAATCAGCTGTATCTACACAGAAAATGCACAATGACCAGTATTATCCAATGACTGTAAACAATGAGATTCAGACCCAGAATACAGAATTATATCAGAGTCTAAATTCTGAACCCCTGGTAAAAAAAAAAAAAATTCTGAACCCCTGGTATGCAGGATGCGACAGATGCTACAGATGATAGTGGAAGACAATATTCCTCTGCAGGGTACCTGAATCCTCACTGTCCATAGACCAGGAATGTGAATATCTCCACTATCAGCCAGAGGGCAGGAGGGTAAAGTGATTCTTAGCAGTTGTCCTTGAGCTGGTATGTAAAACTTGTCTTTAGATCTCCCTTTGGATTCACTCTCAATTTATCCTAAATTTTTAAAGCCTCTGCCTTTTATTAGATTGAGGAATTGCAAAGTTTTTTGTGATTTTATGTGATCATTATTACTCATTCTTTTTGTTTCTTCTTTGATCTTGTTTTGTGGGTTTTTCATAGATGGAGGTCTGATTGTGTTGATGTATAAAGTCAGCAACTGTAATAATAACCAAACAGAGGCACATAAGGGGAAAGTGGGGGAAATGAGGAGTCAACACCAAGGTGTACAAGAACAAAGAAAGTGTTCAAAAGTGAATTGTGGTGATGAACACACAGTCCTTCTTAATAGGATTGGACTATTGAATTATATTCTATGTTTGCTAAAGCTTAATAAAGCTAATTAAATAAGAAAAATAGGGTAGTCCTAGGTATAAGCAAAATTTATTGAAACTCTGATGTTCATACAGGGATAAATAAGATAGAGAGAAAAAGACAAATACAAAATCTTGCAGTATAAGTAAAGTAGGAAAGTTTTTATTTCCAACATTAAAAAAATTATCATTAATTTGGAGTCAAAACATATATCATTCCAGAGTTCAATCATATGGTGTACATTTGCTAACACAATCAGTTTCCAACATTCTTCTCCTTTCTGGACTCTTTCACACTGTCTCCCTTTGATCCACCACCACCACCACCACTATACCTCTCACCCCCACACCCCCAAAAACCTTATTCTGCTTGCTGTCCTGATGGGTTCATTAATCCTAGGTTTCATAGACCGAAAATAGAAAAGCATATAGCACAGCTTCATGAGGGCAATCCCCCAATGGCATAACACTGCAGAGATGAACTCTCATATGAACAATCAAAGCATAAAATAAAATTACAGAAAATGTTGAAAACCAGATCAATTCCAGCTTGCATCAGACAAGGACCAACTGACAACATCTTAACTGCTCAAAGCAGGTTTACCCCTTTGATTTTCTAGACTCATCTCCCCAGTCCTCTTTGTTTAGTAACCACTTTCCTCCCACCCCTCAATTGAGGATAGAGGAAGGTCGCCAGAGTCTGATTTCCTAAATAGTTTCCATACATTTATCTTGGTTTCTCCCTGTCATCCATAACCTTCTGTACACTGGATTCTCACAATGAAGGTTTTGATATTTTGAATTTCGATTATATGGTTTACAATCTTTCAGTGACTGACCATGACAGGCTTCCTCCTTAGTTAACATCTAACTTAGAGAGCTGCTTATTTGGACAATAGCCAGGTGCAATTTTTCTCTTCATCTGGTGGACAGGCACCAGCTCATTTATTTGCCACATTTTCCTGTAGCACCCATATTTTCTGCGCGTCCTTCCTGAGGGTGAGTATTGAACAGGGCCATGGTATAAGAACTAATTGTTCTTAAATTAGAGCTAGAGTTTCATGTGAGCTCCAAACCCATTCCTAGATCATGTTTTTGTTTGTTTGTTTGTGTTATCTGCCTTTGTCTCCCTTTCAAACACCTGCTTGTTAATTTAGGGTTGAAAGCATTATTGATCATCTACCCACCCCCTGGAGCATAATGATCTTCCATTAATATTATCTTTGATATGGCCCTGGGACTAGTTATCTAAAGCCCTACTAAAGAGAGATATTGTGTCAACAGAGACCAACTCCTGTCTCAGTACCTGAATTATTCACAGAGTCAATCCTTTCATGGTTGGATGCTATTTACACAAATGGTAGAGGTTAATTGTCAGAGAAATTCACAGCAATAATCACTGAGAATATAAGTAACAGGTTTGCCAGAATAAGACATAGCTCAATACAGCATGTAGGGCACTGTTGTAGCAAGACCTTGTTTGTCCATCTAACAGTTCAACAGTCTAAGTTCAGGTGACTTCCACTTCCTCAGACACCATATATTTCTACCTTAAGTCCTCAGGTGACAGATGTGTTTGAGGTGAAGTAAATTAAGAGATTTGTGTGACTTGATCAAAGCTCAATTCATTTAGGAATTTGGATCACCAGCTACTATAGAGTTGATTTGAATATCTATGCCAAACGAATGTGTTAGAGTAGCTCTGTGTTCTGTAAGATCCTCAACAGCTGACTTTTTGCATTCATGTTGCCAAGACTCATTTCAGAGGAACCTCCTGATGCTCTCCAACATTCAAGCAGTTGGTTAGCGTCCTAGCACAGTCAGTGTCTGCTCACCCAGGGACTTTAGATTGATGATAACAGGTTTAAATGGATTTGGGTAGTTGTAAAATGTATCTTTTTATTTCCAAGCTACTTATTCTTTTACTTCTTATATTTTCATCTGAAAAATGTTTTATGTATATTGTAAATCTGATACAATACTTAAACATTTTTAATACCTAGCATATAGGGTTTTAATTTATTCTTCCATTAGGACTAACAGAAACAACAAGTCTATGCTTCAGAAAGCATGTTGGTAATATTTCAACAGTATTATTTGTACCTGTATTGACTCATCAGAAATAATATATTAGAATGTGATTATCCCTCAACCTTCTAAGTCATGGAAAGTGTGCTGAATGTAGAAAATATAACTTTCTCTCTTTTTCTGATTATAAATGAAGAAAATTATATTTGTGGAGAATCATTCCAACTATAGGAACTATTTATTTTTCTTTCATTTTTTCTATCCATGACCATCACAGTAAGAGATTTGTTTTCCCTCAAAAGTTTTGTCTTTCACAAATATTTCTGGTAGAAGAAAAGGATCCAGTAAACTGAGGTCAGTTCTTTTGTTTAGTCTGCTCATATCATAAGAAGTGATTTCTATTGACTCAACTCCCTATAAGAGGCCAAACATTGTAACAGTTTAATGTGTACTAAAATGTGAGGTATGCAACAAAAATATTTTGAAATCATTTCATGACACCCACAGCAAAACTATTTCTCTAAATTTGAAAGAAATCGTTCTCCCTCTTTAGCACCTGTACGCCCTCTCTGTTTCGTCATGTGTAAGTGCTTCCACCAAAGGAGTCAAATAAGACTGAAGGAAAGTCTAAACAATACATCTACTTCGGACCATAAATCGCACATTCAGGTTAAATAAAGTGATCATACCTGCTCCCGTTTGTCATCAATCTTAATGAGACTAGCATGCAGGTCTTCACATGATTTCTTACTCTCCTCCCAAGATTTCTCTGCTTTCGAAAAATAGTAACAAGTTTCTCCACAACAAGACCATTTTTCTTGGCAATAGTCACAGGCAGTTTCTTGAAAATAAAAGGCAACTCTATCATCACGTACATATATTTCACTGTTTCAAATTGGCTCCTAAAGGAATAGGGGAGTTCTGTCTCCCAACAGCTTTATGCCAGTTGTGTAGGTCAGAATACAGTTGAGGGAGACATTGTCTGTGACACACCCAAGGTCACTGTGAAGACTGCCCTGGGACACCTACGATTCTCAACTAGAAACCAAGCACTGGGTGACAGAGCAGTGATGTGCTATTCGTTTCAGGAATTCTGCACATTAGGAAAAAGTCATCCCCAAGCCAAAAATAATTATTCAGAAAACTGAATCAATATGAAGAAAGGCAACTCAAAGGGGTAAAATTGACAACATAAGAGAGGAACAATACTGTCTTTTAGGAAAGTGAAGGGTCCAGTATAATATAATAAAGAAAATTAATATAATGAGAGATAAGGAAAGATAAAGTTTTAAAACTATACATAAAATGAGACAAAAGTGAACAATGCAACTTAAAAACAAAAATAATCTGTCAGATATTACCTGAAGTAATACGTTGAGAAGTTGGTACAATTTGAGTTCCAGTATTTGCCACTTCATTTCTACAGGTTTCTTTTGAATCTTTCTTCTGTACTTTAAAATCAAAATCATAAATGACTTTAACTGAAGATCATATTATGATAATCATTGGATAAAATTTTAAATAATAAAGCGATTTCTGTTAACTAGCTACAAAGCAGAAATAAAATTTCATTTCTAGTACTTATCTATCAGATGTTAACCTAACTTCTCAGAAGATGACCTTTTCTTAATGTGAAAAAATATTACAAATTATGCATCGATACCTTTCTCTTCTGCTCCTGTTTCTACAAATGCAAAGATAGCCATTCATCATTGTAGAATAAAATTTTACTCTGCACAGAATAAGACTGCACCTCCCAATATTATTAATGGATAGTCTCATTACTCCATTAACAAGGGTGGGGTAACTTGGAAAGGCCTTGGAAAATAAGAAGGCCACGGATAGCACAGATTTGAAGAGCGTCCACACCAGCGGGCTCAGGGGCAGGAAGGATTTGAAGGAAGGCACAGGACCGTGCAATTTCTCTTTCTATCGTGCATTGGCTGTTTATGGGCCATAAACAACTTGATAGCATCTAACAAAAACAAGAAAAGGAATCCACCCGGCAAGGGGGATGGGGGGTACTGGTTTTGTCTCCACAGAAACTGGAGTGGGTGAGCAGTTCCTACCATGTAGCACCCAACGATGAGGACAGCATGAATACATGGAAGGATGCAAGAAAGGAGAGAGCTACAGAGCTGGACGCAACCAGAGTCAGATGGACTCCATCCCTAGAAGTGGGCATGGCAGAGAACAGGTTGGGGGAGGGACCAGCATCCCACACTCACAGGGACAAAGACTAGAAGGGAGGAAGAGGAAGAGAGCTGGTCCAAGTTCCACGCCAACACATGAGGCTCAGAGGAATACATCCCTATGGAGACCCAATGCGCCACAGAAAGGACTGTCAAACAATGATTCCTGGGAGCATGAGAGAGGAGAGGAGAAGGGGATGTGGACAAACACATGGATGGGGGAGGGGGAGAAACAAGTGGTCTGGAATCGATGGAAAGGAGGGTGTGGGAGGCCTGATTGGGATTAAGCAAGGACAATGAATCTGTGTGGAAACAATGAAATGCCAATGAAGGTGGAAAATGATGGTGAGACAGGAGGGAGATGGAAGGAAATAGAGGAAAGAGCTAGAAGGCATAGGGCACTTGCAGGGGTCTAGACATAAGTATGTCCATACATAAATACAACTATCTGTTATAAGGTGAGAATAAATTGAAGAACATATCTATAGGCCAAATACTATGGTAGCAAGTGGACCTTGGGTCCTCTCCCAGGTGCTCCCTCAATGCAGGAACACTTTTTTATTCTATGAATCTGGTATTCCTCGAGGCTCACAGGCTCAACACAATCACTGAAGTAAAATGGCTGCACAAAAAAATGTGGTTAAGAAAGCTCATGGTGCCCAGCCATCAAAGGATCTATCGTCTGGGGTCTTAAAAGTCTGAAGATAAACAATAGGCCATTTACTTGAGAAGAGACCACACTCACACAGAAGAAGCACAAAAGCCAGCATGACCCCACGGTGATGAAAGGTATAGGCAATAGACATCAAATGGGAGGGGAAAAAAACATATCACTGTGTGCACACATCCCCAAGGTGTCCACTGAGAACATGTGGGAGCATGAGCAAGAGTGGTGAAGAAAGCTGATGGTGCCCAGCTATCAAAAGATATAGCATCTGGGGTCTTAAA
Organism: Nesogale talazaci; assembly: GCA_004026705.1. Classification (NCBI taxonomy): domain Eukaryota; kingdom Metazoa; phylum Chordata; class Mammalia; order Afrosoricida; family Tenrecidae; genus Nesogale; species Nesogale talazaci. The sequence continues at coordinate 6,578 of PVJH01017217.1, read as the reverse complement.
GGCTTCAGCATAAACAAGCAGCCATCTAGCTCAGGAGCAACAAAACCCACCATAAAAGAAGCTCACTTGTCTGTGTGATCAAGAGGTGCTGAAACAATCAGGTATCAGGCATCAAAGAACAAAAATCAAAATCAATGAACCAATTGACTCCTGATAACGCTGAGGACAAATGGATACAAAGACACACGGAGTACAAGAAATGATGGTGCCCAGCTACCAAATGATTGAATGTCTGGAGTCTCAAAGATCTGAAGATAATCGAGTCACCATTCAATGCAGAAACAGCAAAGTCCACATGGAAGAAGCACACCAGCATGTGTGATCGAGAGGGTCCGAAGGGAGCAGGCATCGAGTATCAAAGAACAAAAATCATATCATTATGAATGAGGGGGAGAGCAGGCTGGGGACCTAAGGCCCACTGGTGGGTAATTGGTCACCCCTTACAAGGGAGTCATGCGGAGGAGACAGACCAGTCAAGGTGCAGCCAGGCAGTGATGATGCATACAAGTTTCCTCTAGTTCCTGAAGCCTTCCTCCCTGCCAAGCATCATAGTCTCAACTCTACCTTACAAATCCAGATGGACTGGAGAAGGTACACTAGTAGAGAGGGGGGCTGAAGATATGGGGAAACCAAGATGGATGAGCCTCTTCAGGCCAGTGGTGAGATTAGAGCTGCTGCAAGGGTAGAGAGAAGGTGGGTAAAGAGACAGACCCAACTGCAAGTATATACACATAAGCTCTTATTTGAAAGGCAGGCATCAAAGGAGTGGGTTGGGGGAGAGGTCGGGCAGTGTAAGATATGACAGAACAATCATAATGTATAAAGTATTGAGGTTTGGTGGGGAGGAGAGAGCAGGGGAAGAGGGGAAGGGATGGAAAAGCCGATACTGGGGGCTCAAGGGAAAAGGCAGATGATTGGAGAACGATAATAGCAGTGGACATGTGAAGGTGCTAGGCACAATATGTTTATTTATGTATTGTGAAAAACAATGTACAGGTCCCCAAAAAAATTATTTTTAAAAAAACAAGAAAAGGTCTCACTCCTCCCCTATTCCACTGTTATTATGTTCTTTCACTTCTCTCCCATATCCTTAAAATTTTTCACAAAGGCTATATTCTGTGGCATGTGAAAATCACAAATCACAATTTTCCCAAATTTTAGTTCTTTCTTTATCCATTGTAGAGCAATGGTTTTTATTTTCCCTTAGAGCTTTTACACCTTGGGTGTGAAAAGCAAGATTATTCATAATCACTCACTCAGAAGACATCCTCAGCACTTTTGTTCAGGATCCTTTTGTTCATTTATTTTATCAATTTGTGCATGATCTAAAACAAGACCTAAGCTGCTAATCATTACCGCTAGGTAATTATACACAACTGAATTTTTCCATTCTCATGCTCTTCCAAACCTCTAACTATCAAGATAAATCCACTGCAATTAGCCCTCTGTATTATTTTATATTGATCTTCATATGGAAATAAATCATTCGAACCATCAGCCTCTCGACAAGGAAAAGATAAGACTGTCTACTTCCTAAAGATTTATTGCCTCAAAAGTCCCAAGGTGCAATTCTATTCTCTCGTATACTTTTGCTATGAGTAGGAATCGATATCACTATATTGAGTTTGGTTGGGTGGATTGGAGATTACATATAATCTTTATATTTGCTTTGTTCTTATATATTTTATGCATTTTTAAAGTGTGTGTTTTATTTTTAACTTTATTAATAGGGTATCAAAATTTGGGTTATTTACTTTTTCAATTCATATTATGTTACTAAGATTCATTTATTCTACTATTAATGGTAACTTTGATAATTTTAGCATTTTATATATTATAAAGAACAGGTATGAATATTCTTATAAATGTATCCTAGTGTACATCGGTATTTTTCTTGAATGTAGTCTTGAAATACAAATACCTTAATCATGGCGAACTACAGAGAGAATAGAAGATCATTTTCCAAACAAGTTTCACCAATATTTATTTCATGGAAAACACATGAGGGTTCATGAGGATCCATTTCCTCTCAATGCTTGTTTTGTTTTACAATCACTTTTAAAAATAATTCTCAATCCTTCATTCCTGAATATAATCTTTCAAGTTTTTCAGTTGATTGCATTCTGGTTTAATCACTCCCTCCTCGAATTAACTGGGCTTACAAAATATAAATCTTATTCTATAAAATTCAATAAGCCTACTTTTGTCCAAAGTTGGCTGGAACTTCCTGTGCCATTTGGAACCTCTGACTCATCTTAGCCACTTCTCTCGATACCATGCTGTTTCTTATTTCTTCCAACTTCCCTCAGCACAGACTCATTATCCTCACTGCTTACTCGTATTGCACCAGATTCTACATGTGGTTCTAACCTAAAAATCAGCCTCCTGAGACACTCTCTTTAGAGTACAAAAGACTGCACTCCTCTGGGTTTATAAAATGCTGCACAAATGGCTCTTTATTTTCTCTCCAGTGTGTTCAAATTTCTTTCTACATTAAGTGATGAAAACATCATTCAAATTTGGATCAGGTATTTCTCTTAATTCCCAGACATGTAATCTCACCAGGTACAGACAGATGGTCTTCAGTCAATATCTATTCCCAAGCTCTTTCTTCGAACACTAACTCATCCAGTCCTTTCTTGTTCTCGCTACTGAACATAGTAGCCTTGGAGGTATAGAGGTTCCATACTGGGCTACAATCGGCATGGTTGGCAGTTTGAAACGGTCAGCAGCTCCACTGAAGAAGGACTGAGTTTTCTCCTCCCATAAAGAGCTAGAGTCTCCGTCTCAGAAATTCACAGGGGGTCACTACGAGTCGGCATTCACTCAAGGGCAGGGAGTCTGGTTTGGCTACTGAATGTTCCACCAAGCTCATTGACAGCCAGTTGATCCTTCCACAATAAAGAGCTGCCTTGGGATTTCAAGACGGTACATTTTTACAGGCGTAGAAAGCCTCCTCTTTCTCCCCAAGGATCGCTGGTGAGTTTGAACTGCGGACCTTGATGTTAGCAGTCCAATGCTTACTCAACAGAGCTACCAAAGATCCTGGACATACCACAGGAACATAAAGATTCACCAATATTAGACAAAAAAAAAACCAATAGTTTCCTGCTCTTACTGAGTTCGCTATAACATAAATTTCATTCACTGAGGAGCTATCTGTAATGCACCAAACATGAAACCTATTCTTTTGCATTTTTGTCTACTCTACTTGGATGTCTTTTATATAATCACTTTCCTGATTAATCCCTACCCATCCTTCACTTCAGATTGATTACTATCTCATAAAAATAGGGCTTCGATGGGTCAGAATCAATTGAAAGCTACTAACAATAATCATACAGAAAAATTTTCCTGACATCAATATGCTATTTCTTTCCCTCTGGTCTCTTCATGTCATTATCACAGTACTAATATGTTTTATTTATTACAGCATTTCATGGTAACAATATTCTCTTGCCATTGATTTCATTAAAATTTTGATTTTATTATTGGTGTTAATTAGTTTTGTTTATTTTTCTATGATTTTAGTGTACATACATATTTGCTAACTGAATATTGGCTTTTAAATAACTGACCCAAAGAACTGATAATCATTCAGAAAAAGATATTGAAAGCAAATGTACATTTTTGAGCATATATATATAAGATAAATTCAAACAGATGGAAACCATTTTAGTCTCATAGAAAAGATAATGTGTTCATTCTCCTTTATAATTTAGGCAGTTTTGCAGTAAACTAATGGATGCAATACTCAAATGAAGATTTTTTCTAAATCTCTTACTATATAGTAAACCTCATCTTACACCAAAATTAAGTTAGAATTTATCTCTAATCCAATTTTTATTATTTAATACAATGCAGCACAACTATGTACTATATTGTTTGGTATAAAACCAAGTAATAAAAGCATTACCGGGCTGAGCCCTGGTGGCGTAGTAGCTTGTGTGCGGGACTGTAGCCCACTGGGACGGAGGTTCAATTCCAGCAGTGGGGCTGGGCCTCCTACTCCCACCACCAGAGAGCAGTGATGCCAAAAAAAAAAAAAAGCATTATTATTACCAACATGATCACCATTGTGTTCATTAACAGGAATTCAGCAGTAATGGTAGTTGACATTTCATCTTGTCTCATTGTTCTCATAAGAACTTTGAACATCTGATACTCACACATAAATCCTAACGTTGCAGTTGCCACCAGAAGAAGAATACATACAATGCCCAGGAATACTGTAGAAATATGCCATGGAAAACCTGAACAAATACAAAGTCAGGTTATATAATTTGTGCAGCAAATTCCTCAAAATTAGAGCAAGTTGAACATTTATTCTGGAACTTAATATTAATATTTATTCTGTTGGAAAATATCATTGACTGTTCAATTTATCTCTTAACATTTAAGCAACCAAAGATTATAACAATATATGAACATAATTGTTACAATTTCATATTTACATTTTTATTTAACATTATACAATCAGAAAACAAGGAGACAAATACTACCTTTTCTCTTTTGAGTTGGGTGTAATCTCTCTTTTTGCTTCTTTGAATAAGGTAAGTTCAGCTCTGAATATACTACTTTATCTTGATGCCTTTTGGGGGACTACAAACAAAGATCAGAAAGAGATTACTCTGAAAAACTTCAGGAAACATAATTCACTTGAAAGGGGGACTTCGGTGATAAAGGGATTGGAAGATTTAAATGAGAGATAAGTACAACAGTATCCAATAGGTGACTTAAAATAGATATTTCACTAGTTCGATAAGAAAAAATACGTTTTTTTTTTCCTTTTTTAAATTCTCTGTGCAATACCTTACAAAAGAAGTTATACATTGTCCTCAGACATTATCTTAAGCTTCCAGACTGGTGCAAATAGCTGATTAACTATCAATTTTTTTCAATTAATACAGTTCATACAAAAAGTTCAAATACATACCTTCTCTTGAAAAAATCGTAATACAAAGGCATAAATTATTCTCTGATCTACATATTTTCATGGTCCCACCTACACCTCAATACGAAACTGTGGGAAGCATGGTTTGTGTCAATCACACCTCTCTCTTCAAAATTAAAACTTTTCTCTTTAACACCTAAAATAATTCTTGAGCTATGTTCTACTTCTTACTTCAGTGAGCAGTAAATGGAGTCTTAATTCTAAGCAGACAGATAAGGTCCATTTACTAATGGAAAAACTTATGAAGATGATTAGTTCAGTGTACAAATGGACCTTTACAACCCAGAGACCAGAAGAAATACACTGGCGCCCACCACCAAGTGGTCTGAAAAATATTATGTTAGAAGATCCTGGGTAGAGTGGGGGGAAATGTGGAACAAAACAGAATTATAAAAGACTAGACATATTTTCCAAATATTTGTCTTAAAATACATGCTAATAAATGTAACTAGTAATTCATACAAGATCTTGGAAAACAATGATATGCTTCAGGATATACTTCATGTCTGATTATTAAATATGAATTATTCTGTGGCATTTATGTTCCATATATTACCAGATGAGTCTTTTCTTGTCAATAACATTTATTCAGTTCAATACAGTAAAAAAGAAAGATAGACTAGGCTTGCCATTCCGGAGTTCTGGTGTCATGGTGGTTATGCATTGGGCTGATATCCTTCAACCACCCATTTAAAAATCACTAATGGAGGCTTTCTGCTTCTGTAAATAGGTACAGATGCATGTCTGCCCTGTCCTAGGAGTCAGAATTGGCAACATAGCAGTGAGATGTGAAGTCTGCAAGTTGAATAAGAGCTAGATGGAATTCCCACACCATGGCCCTTAAGTTTAGACATGGTGTCTAAAATTAAAGTCATTCCCTACACACACACACACACACACACACATACACACACACACACACCCTGTCACATTAGAGCAGTCAACCATTTAAGGTCAAAAGGGCAACCTTGACCACCTTTTAACAGGACTTGTAAGAGTCACCTGGGTGCCTTATTAAAGCGTCGTCTCTGCTTCAGTGTATCTGTGATAGAAACACAAACACTCAGCAGGGAATTCCAACTGCACTGAACTAAAACCAAAAACCAAGCGCACTGCCATCGATTCACTACCCACTGACAGTGACCCTATAGGCTACAATGACCCCCTTTGAAGAAACTGGTGATTTCACATGGCAACCTTGTGTTAGCAACCCAGCACAAAACCACAATGCCACCAGGGCTCCTTGAAATGAACAGAAGTGCAGACTGTGGGTAAATTACAAACTAAGGATAAGTTGAAAAGCTTTCACTTGTTTTCAGTTACATAGGAATTCAACTTCAAGACACACTTAGGAAAAGACTGGTACTCTTAGAAACATTGATAACCTGGGAACTACCTGTATATATAAATCCAAAATAATAATCCTTTAGCTTAAGCTAACATATATAAGCAAGACTTGCACTGAAATATAAAATAACCACTCAGTCCAAGAACAACTAAATAATTTAAATGAAGACAAAGATTTTGATTCAATGGCAAAAGTCATTTTACTTGGCCAACTAGTCGTGTTAAAAGAGCAGTGCTAGGGCTGAACCCCAGTGGTGTAGTGGTTGAGTGTGGGACT
>PVJH01017216.1:0-48382 GCA_004026705.1 Nesogale talazaci | reverse complement strand
TGGAATATGTGATTTCTGATTGTCTTAGGCAACCCCCACGAAAGAGTCATTTGGCCCGCCAAAATGGTCGCGACCCACGGGTTGAGAACCACTGATTTAGAGGGATTTAAATAGTACAAATCCCAAGTCCCAAAGCCATCAAGTCGATTCTGACTGTTGGCAACTGCACACTGAGTTTCAGGGGCATTTCAATTTTTCCCGGAGCAGACACTTTCATTTTTCTCATTTCTCTCCCAAAGAGTGGCTCGTGGACTTGAACTATTGACCTTTTTCGGTTAGCAGTCTAATGCCTAACCCACAGTGCCACCTACCAGTTTGCATAGTACAAACTAGCATGCAATTTCTTAACAATAATTTTAATTATTTTGGCATTTATTACTGAATTGCTTTCTTTGGTCTTTTTTTATTAATGTGCTATAGATACAACATAATCTAGTCAAAATAGTTTTCTGTGCACAGTATAAAAAAAAGAAATAGTTGAGACATATTGTCACAGCTGCTGCTAGCAGGACCCAGAGTAACTAAAAAAACGATATCTATTGGATAAGAGTAAAGTGGGAAGTGTTCGTCACAACAGTTTAACTATTCATAACACAATAATGCATGTTTTCACCCAGTTATACAATAGAAGTGAAATTGCCTGAAGCCTGTTTATTATGCTATTTGAAAATAATTTTTAAAACATATTTAAAAATAAGCTTTCAGGGCATAATAAATATGCCACATAACTTAATATTTATGATATGTCTCCCAAACATATAATTTTCACTAAAAGTGATGTTTATGTTCATGGAAATAACAAATAAGATATTTCTGCTGAAAAAATACAAGAGTTTTGTTAATCTGCTATTGGCAATATTTATTTCAATATTCCCAGGACATAGAATATCAATTTTACTATGACTCTTTCTTAACTCAAGTAATTCTCCAAATGTCCCATATCTAAGTATTTAAGATTGTGTACAATTTTGATGTTTAAACTTGTTTGTGCACTTACATATATGAACTCTTATTTTATATAATACTTTGTCTTAAATTATCCATTTTTCCCACTATTTTTGTCTGTCTAGAAAGTTTCCATTGTGCAAGGAAGCAAACTGTTCCACAAACTAAAGTAACTAAGTTTGTAGCACCTGGTGGGTCATCACTGGCCATAGGTGGTAGGAGTTGTGCAGAACAGAAAAAGCTGTTTTCTATTTCCTGTCACAAAAATGCTCATACTATATACTGCTTTTTAAAAAACCAAGACACTTGCCAATTTCTGTTATCATTTAGAGCTATTCCAATTATTCTGTGGTGCAAAACAAATATGCACACAGGGGCGTTGACGAACATAAATGTAATTTCATCCATTCACTCACCCATTCCAAAGCATTTACTTTACATCTCTTGTGGAGTCCTGGCAGTGTAGTGGGTTACATGTTGGGCTGCTAGCTGCAAAGTTGGAAGTTCAAAACCACCAGCTGCCCTGTTGGAGCAAGAAGAGGTTTGCCAACTCCTGTGAAGATAGATAGTCTTGGAAACTCACAAGGCTCATTCTACCATGCCCTCTAGGGTCACTATGGATTGAAAGAACTCAATGGCTTTGAGTTTAGTGTTGGATTTTGAGTCACCATTCCCACCATGGAGACAATTGACTTATATGTTGCATATGAATAAAAAACAAGGTTTCTACCTGACAAAATCATTCTTTGTAGTATAATCATTGTGTATTTGAGTTCCAGTGTAGACCCCTATGTTATAGAACACTCCCAATGCCTTCACTTTGAAATTTAAGGTTTCAAGAAGCAGACCTGGTGGCCTAGTGGTCACAGCAACTTGCTACTAGCCCAAAGTTCATTGGTTTGAACCCATTAACTTCTCTGTGGGAGGAGGGTGTGGCTGTAGGCTTCAGTAAAGATGTACAGCCTTGCAAGCCCTGTAGGACCAGTCTACTTTGTCCTCTGTGGCCACTGTGTGTCGGAATTCTACTCTTTTATTTTTAATGCCTAATAGCTTTTATTTTTAATGCCTAATAAGACACACTGTTAAGAGCTCACTATGAGGAAAAGCTTAAGGCCCAGATTTAGTTATTATTTATTGTACTTTTACCTCCTATTGCAAATATTGACTGTTATTCTAAATAATCTTACGGATTATTCATCAATAATCATCAATAAACAGTCATGTTACCTGTATGGGAATAATTGAAAGAAAAAAGACACCAAAAATGGTCAGTGTTAAACAGGTAAGTCTTTAGGAGCTCTGCTCTGACTTCAGTTACTGGAGCAAAACTTTATAAAATAATATATCTTAAGGTTATGCTAAATTACTCAAAACTCAGCATCGGCAATGGAAACACATGCTTCAATTTAATTACAGAATTTCAAAAGAACACTTTCAGGAAACTGATAGAAAAACTAAAAGTTTTTTTTGTTTTTTTTTTAGTTTTAAACAAAAATCCAAACTCACAGGCATGGAGTCAACGCCGACGCACAGCGACCACTGTGCGTTGCCGAGACTCTTAAGTGTTTACAGGAGGAGGAAGCGCCATAGTTCTCTCCCGCAGAGATGTTGATGGTCTCCAACTACCGACCGCGGGAGCGCAGACCAAGGCATCACCACTACGCCACTAGAATTCTCCGTTCTAGGGTTGTCATAGTGAAAAACCTCAAAGGGAATAGGTGTAAAGAAAACATTCATGTTGTCACACTTCGCGAGATTGAGTCCAAATTGGGGGTGTCAACAGAGCTAGAGTCTCTTTCTGCCCCATGTTGGGCACAACCTTAAATTTCTGATGGTGATTGTGTGACTGCCTTGGTTCCAAGTCATAGGACTTCTAAGTAAAGCAAAAGGAAACACTGTGTCATCCTCACAGTTGTGCTTTGAGCCCATTGTAGCTCCCGTGTCAATCGATCTCTCTGGGGGTCTTCTTTTTGCAAATGATCCTCTACCAAGGACCATGTCTTTCTTTAGACTCTAGTCCATCACTCTTCTCTCAGTGTATCCTACTGTGGGAGCTAACACTTTGCTGTGATCCGGGAAACAATGCCACAGAAAGATCACAAAGCAGCCGCCAACCACGCTGAAGACGTTTCAGCAGAGCTTTCAGACCCGAGAGAAGGAACAGGTCTGAAGCAGTACTCAACGAAAACTGTATGAATTGCAGTCTCTGGTATAGGTCTTCCATGTTTATTTTTATTTTTTGGCACCACTGCTCCCTGGTGGTGGGAGTAGAAATAGCTCTCCTTGCTCCTGGAGAGCGCTGCTGGATTTGAACCTCCTACCCAGTGGGCCGCAGTCCCGCGCACAACCACTACACCACTGGGGCTTAGCCTACATGTTTATTTTGCTTTTGTTTGTAGACAGATCTTCCCTTACTGCCTTCCCTTTCTGTGTGACCCTATAGCTATGGCATCTTTTTCTTCTATTGAATGAGCTGTCAAGGCTCACATGGCGCAGTTTCTGTAATTAACTGATAATATCTGCAAGGAAAAAATTCCTTTCTGAGGGTTCATATCAATTCAGCCTCCTTTGTTACTTCTGACCATTAACCGGCCATTTGAGTAACTTGGCCCTCAAACAGAGTGCATCAGAAAGTAGATTATTACCACTTCTGTAGTTAGCCCAGTGAGGGGTGGCTCAGCCTGTCCAACTTGCTGAGGTGTGCCTTTGATGGAACTTTGAGGGTGGGGTCCACAGGGTCATGAGTCATACTCTTGCTATCTTGTTGGAGGACCCGGAAGCAATCATGTAAGCTCTTCTACTGAACACAATACATCCGTCCCAACATAGTCCCTTTCTGCTTCTATAATTCTGCCTGCAACTGTGACATATTGATCTATCACCAATCAGAGATTTGTGACAAATGCCCTTGTACTCTTATGTCTGATTTAAGCAGTTGATTTTCTATAAAACCTTTGACACCATTGTGTCTTGAGCCTAAGTCTTCTTGATCTGAACAACATATCTGTGCTAAAGACAATGAAGATGCTCCATAAGCTAGATTTGAGATCTCTTTGTCTTCTACAATACTGGTATGAACTTGAAATGAATATCGTTTGGTCTTTAAAAAATGTAAAATGTGCATGAATAGTTGTTTATAAGTGTGGACAGAATGATGGAAAAACACACTGATATCAAGTCAATACTGTCTCCTATAACTTTAGAGAATGGGGTAGTGACCCCCCCCCCCCCCCACGGTGAGTTTCTGAATGGTAACGTCTTTTAGGAGTAAAAACCCCTTTTTCCTCTGCAGGAGCAGCTGGTGCATTCACACTGCTGACCTTATGTTTAGCCGCCCACCATGACACTGTGACTCCTAGAATAAGGGAAGGGAAATACATTTCACTACATTTTCAATGATCTTAATGGTCATTTATTTACTTAGGTGTCTTATTTCTTTTTGAGTTAGTGTATCCATTTCATCTAAAAATTAAAATTTTATGAACTTTAGTACATTTTCATGTTTTTAACTCTTAAAAATATCTGTTTTGTGTATTTTGCTTTCATTTATTACTGATTGCTTATTTTTACTTTTTTCTTTATAAAGTTTTCAATATATTTTAGTTAATATTTTTCAGAAAAAAGTTTCAGCTTAGTTAATTTATTGTTTCATGATTTCTGCTCCTCATACTTATGACTTCCTTTTACACTTTTCAGCTAATATCCTATCTTATAACTCTTCTATTTAATACTTAAAGTATTTAAATGAAAATATTTAGATAAAATATTTAAATATTTAAATGAAAATAAAATATTTACATGAAAAATTCTTGTTTCAAATTCCTTTAGGGAGTGAGTTACATTTTGATCAGATTGAGTTCATACTAAAGTCCCGGGCCTCTTCCCTATTGTCAGGTAGTATTTACTACTAAGGAATCATAAGATTGATATCATACAGGGTATCACTCTGGCCCAATTGGTTTCTCCCCACATTGTCCTCATTCCCATACACTGTTGAGAGTTGGGCTATGGTCTGCATGACTGTCAGTTCAAAACCACTAGAAGCTTCAAGGGAGAAAGACTGGACTTTCCACTCCCATAATCAGTTACAGTCTCCGAAAACTCACAAGGCGGTTGCTATGCATCAACGCTGACTTGATGACAGTGAGTTTGGGATTATTGGTTCCTTTTGGTGTAGAGTGGGGTCTTTATCAAAGGCATATAAACTATTAACCAAATTTCATCATTCTGGAATCAAGGAGGGACACAAAATTATTTGGATAAACTTAATATAAACCTCAGAACCTCCTTATCTGACATCTTATTTGAACATTGTGCTGCTTAATTTTAGGTGTCAGTTTTGCTGGATGATGTCTACTAATAGCTTGGCTAATCAAAAGTGTTAGAATATATTTGTATGATACTTTCCTGCCACTATCACTGAATACAAAATGAGTGCATAAGCAAATATGGTGAAGAAAGTTGATGATACCCAACTATTGAAAGATATAGCACCTGGGATCTCAAAGACCTATAATCTAACGAGTGGCCATGCTGCAGAAAAGCCAAAAAGCCCACATGGAAGAAGTATAGTAGCCTGTATGATCATGAAGTATAGACTGAAAAAGGTATCAGAAGTTTAAAAGCAAGCAACCAAATAGAAATGAAGGGTGTGGATGTTGTAAAGACTCAAAACCTACCTTGAAGATATTGGGAAGTCCCTCTCAGAAGGGTCACGTGGAAAGGCTGATAAATCCAGGGTTTGGTATAGCACTAATGAACCACATGATTATCGTCTAGTTCTTTACTACTTTCTTCCCTTATTATGTTGATGTGTTTTACCTCATTAATCATGTCATATTTGCATAGGTTCATCCATATATTTAAGATCATTCGATATGTGAAAACTAATAAATAACCCTTCAAAAACAGTAACAGGAGTAACCATTCCCTGAGGGTATGGAAAGAGGGAACAGGTAAGGAATAGGGAGTTGATAGCATTGATGACTGTATAACCCAACTAAATGGGATACTGAACAACAGAATTGAATTTGAATGGATATATTGAATATGTAAGATATGAAATAAATTAATAATTAGAGTACTTGAAGGCTATGGTGGGGAGGAAGAGGGAAAGGGGAAGCAGATATTAAGGAGTTCAAGAAGAAAGAAGGTATTTTGAAATTGTGGTGCATTTGTGCAACACTGCTTGATATGATTGAGTTATGGAATGTTAGGATATTTGTATGAGCTCCCCCCTCCCCAAATGATTTAAATAAAATAGTTACTGTATATAGCTATATATAACATATACCATAACTATTTCCATAATATAATGATCTAATGTAGTTTAATCAACCAATCTTTGAAAAGGGAGTTTCTTTAGAAGGTGTTTGCCTTCCAGACTATAATTAGATATTTTGGCAAAACTTGGCCTCTTTCCTTACACTTTTCTTGTCTCTTGATCAAAGGATCTTTGGAACAAAGCTTCTAGAACTCTCCAACCTGTTTCCTACATTTGGCCTTTCCAGTCCTCACAATTGCTAAAGCCAATACTAGAAGTCTCTCTCTCTTTCCATGTCTGTCTATCATCTATCTATCTATCTATCTATCTATCTATCTATCATCATCATCTATCATTTATCTATCATTTTCATTGTTCTAATTCTTTGCAGAAACCCAAGAAAAATGTGTAGGGAAGCAACTCTACAATGAATACCCCAAAGAGTGACATTTCTTCTTGGAGCAGTCTTCTAGTTTTCTTCATTTTAGGTTAACAAATTTATTGTTTCAATTGTAAAGGCCCAAACCTATGGAGGCATCTTGCGTGCTCTTATTTCATCAGACACTCCTTCTTTTCTTCAGCAAATCCTGCTGTCCCTTTCTTTAAAATGTATCATACTCTAATAGCTTATCACGTGCACTCCAGCACACTGCTTCGACTCACTAGTTTTTAATTCCTGGGATTCAAATGTCTAAATGTGTAAAATACCCAATTTTAAAATTCAGTTATTTATGTGATAAACAACATTTACTGAATCTATATATATTTAATCATAGTATTCAAGAGCTTAAAGGCATTTATGTAGTGATGTCACTTTATTTTTCACATTATAACAACAACAACTAGGAAACTTGGGTAGTGCCTGCCTAAAATTATTTTCACATGATACCATCCTGAGCTCCTATTTTGGAGCTCACACATATTTTGGGGGGTTGGAAGGGCAGATAGTGACAATGGTAATAAATGGTAGGAAATATATTTTACATTTCATTCAAAAGCTATTGTTAAGAAATAACACCCCCCTCAAAAAAAAGAAATAACCCTAAGATGGTGCATTCTAATATTTCTATTGTGCCCCACTTTATTTTCTTTTAGGAATTTTTGGATGATTCCAGGAGTTAAACATAAAGCCATTAAGTTAAAAAAAATGTTTTTTTCCAGTTTTCTCTGGAGATGCCGCAGAAGAAAGGGCTTTTAAGTTGCTTTTGAAAAATCAGCCACAGTAGACCCTATAGAACACAATTAGATTTTGAGAAACAGGAATTCACGGTTAGTAAGAACCAACTCAGCAGCAACTGGTTTTATTTGACTATTATCTTCTATGTCATAAAAGTAAGATTTCAAATACATAACAAAATGGTTTCTGGACTCAGTAATGGAACACATTGCATTTGGAAACCGTAGCCTATATACCTCATATCTCTCTCATATTATTATTACAAAATCAAAGCTAGGTTGTACTCAACAGGAAATAAGCATAGAAGTACTCTCTTAAATTATTTTCTTTCCTGTATATTGTTTTAATACCATTGTATTTTAATAAAAAATAATTTGAAGATCAGTTAACATTATGGTGCAAAAAACTGTCTAATGAATAATTTGGCATGTATTAACCTACTATTTTCATGTTCATTGTGTAAAAAAGGATTTTTTACTTGTTTAATATTTATGATGAAATATTATCAATCAGATAAAACTTTCAAATGTGATAAAGCTGATAAACCAATACATAGTAATGGGTGGCTATTGCATATTCTTGATGCAGATTGTTTGTTTATCAGATCGAGTGGATAAGAGAACCATCAGCATTAGGGAACTCTTTCTCTTGCTTTATATAAAGTTGGTGGTGGTGGCAGGACATTGACAGTAATGTATTTGTTAACTGTGAATATTACCATGGATACCAATTCAGTAAAACAAATCACTAGTGCGAAAGGAGAAAATAATAAGAACCAAGAATAGTGTTTTTAAAAGATTATTATCTTGCCACAATTTTATTACTGACTTTTTCCTTTGCTTCTGGCTTTGTGGGTCTTTTATAATGTCCAAGGAGCTCTTAGTAAAAGTAGGAAAGAAAGATCTTGATTTAATTATTATTCTTTTTGATGTATTTATTAATAGCTACTTCCATTCTATTACCTTTTGATCTTTTCCTGTTATCTATGTGTACATATCTTTAATATTTGTAAAAAAGAATGTGAGAAAGAGGCCGGGACTGCTCTCTAGAATAAAAACTCTTATAAATATTTTGCCCCTTGAAAGATAATAGTCACAAGAATGCAAAAGTTCAAATTAGGCAATCCTACTTTGGAATAAATATTTTCAACCGAACAACAAGCTCTACTCCTAAGTGCTTCATTCATCCATCCACTCATTCATTCATTGGTTACATTAACTATGGTATTCAATAAAAATGAAATTGAGTTTCAACTTAAGATAAACGCCTAGAAGATGAATAACAAAAAGCTTCTACCACAAGAATGAAAAAAAATGATATGAAAGAAAAACTTGGAGTCCTGAGTCTTAGAAGAAAAAGAAAAATGTTAAGTAGAGTAAATGCAGCAAACTGTAAATTCTCCACAACTCTGGGGCTATGTGTGGGGATGGAAGGAGTGAAATTTAAAAAAAAAGAAAAAGGAGTGAATTGGGAAGTTCAGTCACATGGCTCAGGAGGCTGTTGGAGCAGATACTGAGCCATCTCTGTTTTTTCAGGGGGTACGTGTCCTTGGAGGGATCCACACATTTCCCAGTAGACTAGTTCATCTTTGTTCTGCAGTAAACTGATGGCACATGATAAAAGGGCAGGAACTATTCATTGCTCTCTCCATGGGGCTATCACCAATGGCTTTGGCTTATTAAAGCATGTGTGGGGCTTAAAATATTTTTACCTGTTATCTAAACACATGGAGCTGTGTGGAAGGGGCATCAACCAGATAGTCTTGACTGCTCTTCATGGCTAATGTAAGTGCCCCCAAATGAGTCCTAGAGGGGGAGCAGTCACATACTTCTCAGATTTGCCCTATGACTAAGGAAACAGCCCACATAAACAGTGCTCTCAGGGAGCAAGGAAAATGTTCCCCACCACTCTCCAATGCTGAGATGAGGGGAAATAGAAACTCCCATACACTCCCCTGCTTCTGTCCAGGACTGAGGCAAGAACTCTCCCAAACAGTGCTATCAAGGTGCCACTTACTGCTTGATTTTTGTTTGGGTGTTTTTATTATCAATTTCTCAAAACAAGTCACAGGGTCACCTCTTCCCACAAGACACAGTCACCCTGACACACCCAATAGCTGCATATAGCAGAGAAACATACAATACCAGCCCTCACGAACAACAAGAAATGCTGGCAAAAGCACCTAACTAAGATAAAGAGATAAGATTTTCCTGAGGAAGAAAAGACATTGGAGCTAGCAGAAGGAAATTCAGAAGACTAATGTTCATGTATTTCAACTCATAGAGAAACAGATTGGGAGAGCGGGGGTGGGGGGGGGGCGGAAATAAATGAAAATTTAGAAACTATTTCGAAAATAGAGTGAAGGAAACCCAGAAGTTTATTATTAAAAGAAAGAGGTAATATTTTAAAAGACCAAAACAAAAAAATTGAAGCATTGGAAAACTGAATTACTGAGATTAAGGAAAAGTCTTTTGATTTCAGTGTGAAGCAAAAAACCATTTAAAAAGAAAAGAAAAAATTCCAAAGAAAGTCTAGGGATGATGTGGTATGCTATCAACAGGAATAGCCTGTGTCTCTTTTGCAGTCTAAAATATGGAAAAACAGCAACAATAACAAATTCACAGGAAAAATAAAAACTGCTAAGAGCAAACTTTCCTACTGCCATAAAGGAGGAAAAAGTAATCGTTCAAAATGCTGAACCCCAAATAGGGTAGACTACAAAAGAAAATCATCGTGGCATACCATAATCACCTACCATTATTATGTACAGAGAACAAATTTTAAGAACTGCTCAGAAAAAAAATAGAAAAATTACCTACAAAGAGAATATGCTCAGATTTTTCAAAAGAAACATGCAGTGAACAGGCAATGAAATGGAAAATGTAAAATTATGAGGGAAAAAGTTGCCAACCAAGATTTCCTATTCAACAACAATATCCCTAAATATGAAGAAGGAATTTTCAGGTAAGAGTAAATTAAAGAAATTTGTAAAACTAAGACCAATCTAACAAAAAATATTAATGAGCATTCTTTGAATAGAAAATGAACAAGTGCAGCAGAACCTGTGATTAACATAAAAGACACCCCCTCAGAGAAATCAATTCACTTAAAGCAGTGCTCAATTAGTCATAAATCTGAAAATATAGAATTGGAGATAACTGTACTGAAGATAAAAGAAAATAGAATAGAGGGGCAAATGAGGATATAAAATACTCAAATAATTCTTAAGAGAAAACAGATATCTTAATCTTGAGAAGAAAAAAAGAAAATCTTAAAGAAAGTGAACCATCCTTGTTAAAATAGAAATAGGAAAATAACAAATATCTAGGAAAAATAACTTCACAGGAAAAAATGACAAGCAAGTTCACATACAAAAGGAATTCAGAGCTGATACATTTGAGGAATAAAAAGCAAGTTATATACACACATGCGTGCCAAACACACACACACACGGCAAAAAGATCATAATAAATTTGCAACTATCAATTAAAAAATTGAATTTAAATTGGTGAAAAGAACCTGCCAAGAATCAAAGAGTAGGAGACTGGATACAAAAACAAAGTCCATCTATTACTTACCAGAAGCACATATTACATGCAAAGATAAAAATAAACTAACAATCACTGCGGGGTGGGGGATAATATATCAAGCTAATCTCAAAAGAAGAGAAAAGCAAGTCAGGTCATATTAACTTCTGATAAAATGGATTTCATTACAAAGTCCATCATGAGAGACAAAGAAGGGCATTGCATAATGAAAACATAGCCATAATGAATATTCCTGTATCCAATAAAAGATCCTCAAACTATAGTAGAAAATTCTTACAGAGTTGAAGAGAGAAGTAGACAATATTATAAGACTGGGAGAAGAGTTCAGTACACCACTTTTTGTGTAAGCACAGAGAATCAGGGTAGAAACTCAATAAAATAAATAGCTAAAATCCAGAATTAATCAACCTGATTTATCAGACATATACAAAACACTCTACCCAACAACATCATAGATTACATTGTTTATCAGTGCCCATGGAACACTCTCCAGAAGAGACCATATAGTAAGCCACGAAACAAGCCTCAATAAAATTTAAAACATTGAGATGCTTTGAGTTGTTTCTTCAGATAACATTATGAAATTGGAAATCGAGTATGGGAAAGTCAAGGAAATAAATAGCAACAAGTACATGGAAATTGGGCAATATATTTTAGGACTTTTTTGCAAACAATCTTTTCACCTTCGATATACCCTCAGTTACACTTAACATTTGTCAAATGTGATTTCATTCTTTGGAGATATTTTTCAAACTTATCTGTTTGGATGCTGACAGCGCCTCCCTCATTTGTTGGCTTTTTTTCCCCTTCTCTTCTTCGATGTCCTCATATCACTGTCTTTTCCTGTCCTTCATTTGAGGAATCAAAAAGGAGTCACACAGAGTGGGATCATGGGACTCAGGTGAGTGGGGCAAGAAAGGCATGCTGCTATTTTGTAAAAAAACTGATGCACTGAGGTGGTTGTATGTGCAGGTATAGCATGGTGGCAATACCAGTCCCCCATCTAGCACAAATCCAGAATTTTTTGTTAGACAGTATTACACAATCTTTTCAGAACCTCTAAAGAGAAAGCTTGGTTAACAGTCTGACCTAGTAGAACAAACTCCAAGTGCACAATGTGTTGACATTTTTGCCCATTTGCAAAGTTGGCAGACATCCACAATGAGCTTTGATATTTTACATTTTTTGAAATGAACGCAGACACTTGCATTTTTCCCATAATGCTGACCTTGTAAGCTTTGCTTAACATCACAACAGTTTCTGTGGCATTTTTCCTGAGCAGGAAACAACATTTCACAGTCACATGCTGTTATTTTAAATAGGCCATCACAGAAAACAAAGTTCAACTGACACTGCTTTCATTAAAAAAAGTCACTGTAAGCAGGGAGCACCTTTCCAGGTGATTCCACTGGGTGCACTAAATCAGAGTGAGTAACTCAATGAGCACCTGGCAGGAAAAATGCTTACAAAGAAAACTCTGCCCAATGCTTTTTTTCTGTTATAAGGGGGTACCTGCTATACGAAAACCTTTAGGATACAGCAATGACAGTATTCAAAGGACAATTTATAACAATAAATACACAGACCAAAGAGAAGAGAAAGAGCAAGAATCAAAATAAACCACTTAACATATTCAATAATGAGTTCAAGAAAATCCTTCAGACACAAGAAGAGAAGAAATAAAGTTTAGAGCAAAAATAAATGAATCAGAAAACAAAAACAAAAAATAACCAGGAAAGAATCTAATTCTCTGACTAGTATATTTAGCAAAGGGAAGAAGAAAAATGAGTAAAAATAAATGAGAGAGGCAATATCATAACCGAACCAGCTAGCAATACAATGAAGGACTGTATACCACTAATTTTGGAAACCTAGAACACATGGAGAAATTTCTAGAAATATTTTACCTTCCTGAATTAATAAAAATGGATATAGAAAACCTCAACAAAATGATAACAAAACATGAAATAGATCAGCTCGTTACGAAACTCCAACTAAATCAAAGTCCAAACCAGATGGTTTCAATGGGGAATTCTACAACCATTCAGAGAAGAGTTTACACCAATTTTACATAAACTATTCCAGAAAATAAAAAGGATGGCAAGGCTGAGTCCCAGTGGCATAAGTGGTTGAGTGCTGGACTGCGGCCCGTGGGCTTGGCAGTTCAAATCCAGGGGCAGCTCTCAGGAGCAGCGCTGGATAACTCCCACGACCAACAGAGGGCAGTGACGCACCAAAAACAAAACAAACAAACAAACAAAAGGATGGCAAACTCCTAAACTAATTTTATGAAATGAGGAGAATGCTGATACTCAAACCAGTCAAAGATAATACCAAAAAGAGAACATTATAGACCAACACCTGTAATGAAGATAGCTGTAAAAATTCTCAACAAAATCCTAGCCCATAGATTTCAACAAAACAACAACAAAAGATACACCATGATGAATTGTTAATTCAAGCCAGGTATACAGGATGGCTCAATATTAGAAAAATAATCAATATCCACTATATCAATAAAGCAAAGGTTAAGAAGCACATGATCATATCAACTGTTCAAGAAAAGGTTGAATTAGACATGATCCAGCACCCATTCCTGATAGAAAGACTTAGCAAATTATAATTAGACAGAAAATCCCTCAATATTATAAAGGCTATGTGCATGCAATCAATAGTCAGCATCTTGCTCAATGGGGAGAAACTGAAAGGATTTCTTTGGTAGCTAAACAAGAATGCCCTTTGTCATAACTCATTCAACATTTGTGCTGGAAGCCTTAGCCTGGGTAATTAGACAAAAAAATTAAAGGCATTCAAATTGGAAAAGGAGTAAAATTCTTTTTGCCAATCTTATGATTCTATACTTAGAAAATATGAAAGACATCAAAAAATTACTTAAAATAATCGCAAAATCAAAACACAAAAGGTCAATCAGATCCTTGTGTAGTAAAGACTCTGAAAAGGAAGCAAAGGAAACTATCCCATGGACAATAGCCACCCAAAGGATGAAAAACTTAGGGAGAGATCTAACCAGAGACACAAAAGATGTGTACCAAGATAACAATAAAACATTACTACATTATGCATGTATATCTAAAGGAAGATAATATCATAGAACCCTATAAAGAAAAAATGCAACAGGTGTAGAAAAGACTACATATCAATTAAATCAGGTGAAAAAAACAACAAATGAGAAGATCTATATTTATATCATTTATAACCATGTCTATCTCTACCACCTTTCTGTCGTAGATAGACTCTTGCATAGCTTCCAGATAAAGACACACCCAGAAAAATGATCTACCTATCTATTTCTAAGAGTTTGCCAAATAAAACTTTATGAACAAACACAAGAGAACATATTATCTAAATAAGTCAAACATTAGTGGAAGATATCTTTGCTGAAGTAGGATTATAAGCATCAAGTGAGCCTAGATAAGATGGGCAGCCACTAAGCCACATTGTTGAATTTGAACCTGTTGGAGAATGAGGAAATGCTACAGGACCAAGTAATGATTTATTATGTTGCACATAAGTCATTAATCAAAATCAACTCAATGGCAGTTTCTATCATCTATCTCTCTATCTATCATCAATCTATCATCTCTATCATCTAGCTAGCTAACTAGCTGGTTATCACCTGTCTTTAAAGGATTTTTATTTGGAATTGGCTGTAAGGTAGAATTGGGATAATGATAGACGGGAGAAAGGAAGCATTTAAGAACTAAAGGAAAGTTGCATATTTCATTGTTGCTACACTGTACCATGACTGGCTCATCGCTTCCCTGTGACCCTTCTGTAAGGGGCTGTTGCTTCACCTACCAATGGACTGTGGGTCCCTAGTTTGAATTCCCCTCATTTATAATGATATAAGTTTTAGTTCTTTGATGCCTGATCCCTGATCCCTTCGAAACCTCGTCACACAGACTGGTATGATTCATCCGTGTGGGCTTTGTTGCTTCTGAGCTAGATGGTTGCTTTTTTACTTTCAAGCCTTTAAGATCCCAGATGCTGTATCTTTTGATAGCCGGACACCATCAGCTATCCTCACCACTTTGGCTTATGCACACATTTGTCATTGGCGATCATATCAGGAAAATGGACTATTATATTATGATTTTTAGCTTTTTGATGCCTGATAACCGATCCCTTTGATACCTCTTGGTCATACAGGCTGATGTGCTTCTTCCATGTGGACTTTGTACCTTCTGAGCTAGATGGCTGCTTGTTTACTTTCAAGCCTTAAAGACGCCAGATGCTATACCTTTTGATAATGAGGCACCACGAACTTTCTTCAGCACTTTTTCTTATGCACATATTTGTCTTCAGTGATCTTGTCGGGAAGGTGAGAATCATGGAATGTCAACTTAATAGAACAAAGTTCTTTTGTATTGAGGAAGTACTTGAGTGGAGGTCCAATGTCCATCTGCTGTTTTAATACTAACTCTATAAATATATGCACATAGACCTACTTCCCCATCCTCATATAAATATATTTACCTATGTACATGTCTGTATTTAGACCTCTATAAATGCACTTTACTCCCCAGTTATTTCCTCTACTTCCTTTTACTTTCCTCTTATCCCACTATCATGCTCAGCCTTCATTTGGGTTTCAGTAATTTCTCTGTTACATTACTCTTGATCAATATATATCAGGCCTCTCACATGCACCATGTCACTGGTTTTTGACACTTGTTCCCTTCTCCCTGGGTTGGTCAACACCACCTTCTTTCCCCCACCTCCCCATCTCCTATGTCCCCTGAGAACCATCAGTCCCATTTTTTTCATCTCCAAAATGTTCATCTGGTCTATCTTATCTAGATAGACTTGCAGAGATAATAATATGTACTAAAAAAACAAGACATCATAAGATGAAGCGACCAAAAAATAACCAAAAAAATAAAAAGATGATAAAAATAACAAAAATAACCAATATACAGAAAAATTTATAAATAAGTAAAAAATGAAAATAACAACAACAAAATGAAAACCTGTAAATAGTTCAATATCTGTTTGTTGACCTCCAGAAGTGTCCCCTGGTTGACTCCAATGGGGTTCCATACTCTGGCCCCAAAGTATATCTTTGGCACTCCCTTGGAAACTCCATGCTCTGCTCCCTCTCCTTCTCTGCTGCATACCCTTAGTGTTTTGCTTTGTGGTGGTGAGGTCAAATAGAGTATAATCCTGACCCTGCTTCTCCACTGTTGTACTAGTAAGGCCTTGAATCAGCGAGGGACGCCGTGTTTCATAGTGGGGTCAGTCATATCATCCTCTCTGTGCATTGGCTATCCTGAGTGGGGATATCATCCTCAAGGTTCAGTGGGCCAGGATGCACTCTCTCTTCCACCCCCTTTATTAGTTCTCATGTACTCTGGTCAGATATGCCCCTCTCCCTGAGTTGCAGCTTCAGTGCTGTCTTACAAAGCAAACTCGCCTGGGGTGAGAGGCAGCTGTCCACATGGTTGGGATTGGAGTTGGGTCCTCAGATCCCTTCACTGTCTCCCCGCTCCCGCTCAGTTGGCTACCATATGCAACCCTGGATTTGAGGAAGTTCTGTATACAGTAGCTTTTTCCTGATGCCCCTTTTTTCATTTTTTTAAAGCTTACCTCAGTGGACTCATGTTGTACAAATCCGTTTGCACTTGGTTTACTTCACTTAGCATAATTTTCTCCAGTTCTTCCCATGCGGCAATGTTCTTCAGTCGCGCATAGTGCTTCATTGTATGTATGTACCACAGCTTTTTAATCCATTTATCAGTTGATGGAAATTTGGGTTGTTTCCAACTCCTTGCAATTGTGAACTGTGCTCTGAGGAACACTGGAGCACAAATGTCTGAGGCTTCTTGCCTCTTCTGGGCATATGCCCAGTAGGGGGATTGCTGGATCATATGGTAGCTCAATTTGCATCTGCTTTAGATGTCACTATATAGACTTCCATAGTGGCTGTATTTACTTACAAGCCCCAAAGCAGTGGGTAAGAGTTCCTGTCTCCCCACAGGCCCTGAACACTCATTACTTTCTGATGTTTTGAATTGGGCCATCTTTGAGTGTGTTCGGTGGTATCTCGTTGTTTTGATTTGCATTTTTCTTATGGCTAATGATCATGAACATCTCTCATATGTTTATTGGCCATTCCAGTTTCTGTCTCTGTGAAACTTCTATTCAGGTCCTTTTCCCACTTCCTCAGTGGACAGTTAGCTTTGTTCTTTTCGGAAGCTGTCAGGGTATGGTAGATTTTAGTAATAAGGCCTTAATCTGATGTGTCATTGCTAAAGATGGTTTCCAAGTCTGTGGGCTCTCTTATTACTCCCTTGGTGAATTATTTCAAAGTACACATGTGTTTTATCTTCAGTATATCCCACTTGTCTATTTGTGGCTTCTCTGTGTTTATGCTCTTCCCTATTTCTGATAGCCTATGTAATTCCTGTGCCAAAGTTCTCAGGTTGGTCCCAATTCCCTTATTGATGGCCTTAACAGTTTGGGATTTTACTTTGAGATCTGTGATCTACCTTGAGTTTATTCTAGTGCATGGAATGAGGTAAGGGTCTTGCTTCATTTCTCTGCAGGTAGATACCCATTTTTTCCAGCACCACTTGTTGAAGAGGGCATCTGCTTCCCATTTGATATTTTTGGGGCCCTTATCAAAGATCACTTCTCTGTATGCTGATGATTGTATTTTTGGGTTTTCAGTTCTTTTCCATTGATCTGAGTATCTATCATTATGACAATATTATAATATGTGTTAAAGTCAGGTAAAGCAAGACCTCCTGCTGTGCCCTTCTTCTTCAGGAGTTCTCTGCTAATTCTGGGCTTCTTCCCTCTCCATATGATGTTGGTAATCATTTTTTCAATTTCTTTGAAGAACGATGAGGGTAATTGTATCAGAATTGCATTCAGCTTATATAATGCCTTGTGTAGGACTAACATCTTTACTATATTGAGTCTTCAATCCACAAGCATGGGATATTCTTGCATTGTTGAGGTTACTCTTGTTTTCTTGTGATATTGTTCTGTAATTTTCCTCATATAGATGTTTTGTTCTTTTAATCAGGTATATTCCTAGATATTTCAATTTGTGCTTGACTATTGTGAAGAGTAGCACCTTTTTATCTCCTCTTCTGTGATGGTATCTGATGTGTATAGCAGTCTGATAGACTTCAGTTTGTTGACCTTGTATCCTGCCACTCTGCCATACTTCTCTATTGCTTCCAATACTCCCCTTGTGGAGCTTTTGGGTTTTCCATATATAAAATCATATCATCTGCAAATAACAATATTTGCCCCTTTTTCTTTCCCAGGCAACATGCGTTTGATGTCTTTTCTTTGCCTTTTGCTTTTAGCTAAAACCTCAAATATGATATTAAATAAGAGTGGGTAAAAGGGCCATTCTAGTCTGGTCCCCTTTTTCAGTGGGATTGTGTTTGTCTTTTCTCCACTGACTATCATATTGGCAGTTGGTTTTTCATGTATAGCTTGTTGTATTATCTTGAAGAACTTTCCTTCCATTCCTATCTTCTCAAGTGTCTTAAACTGGGTTTGGTGTTGGATGTTGTTGAATGCTTTTTCTGCATCTACCCATATTATGATTTGACTCTTATAGTTTTTTATGTCAATGTGTGAATGATACTAATGGTCTTTTGTATGTTGAACCATTTCTTGTATTCCGGGTATAAACCCCACTTGGTCATGGTGAATTATTTGTTTTATAAACTTTTATATTCTATAGGCCAGTATTTTATTAAGGATTTTTGCATCAATGTTCATTAGGGATATTGGTCTATAGTTCTCAATTCTTGTGAGATACTTGCCCAGTTTCAGTATCAGTGTTATACTAGCTCCATAGAAGAAGTTCAGGAGTTTGTCATCTTTTTCTATGTTTTGGAAGAGTTCGTGTAGGACTGGTGTCAGTTCTTCCCTGAATGCTTGGTAGAATTCTCCTGTAAAGCCATCTGGTCCACATGACTTTTGTAGGTAATCTCTTGATTACCTTGTCTATTTCTTCTATTGTTATGGGTCTGTGGACATTCTTGACATTCATTGGTGATAGTCTATGGAGGGACTGTTTTTCCAAGAATTTGTCCATGACTTCCAAGTTATTGATCTCATTGGCGTACAGGTCTTCATAGTATTGTGCAATTATCCTTTTGATTTCCTCAGCGTCTGTTGTAATGTCCCCTCTTTCATTCCTCATTCTTACTTTTGAAATTTCATCCCTCCTTTCTTTGGTTAGGTTTGTCAAAGGTATGGAACTTTTAGCAACATTAATTTTGTTCATTGTTTTCTTATTTTTCTTCTCCTGAATCTCAGCCCTGATTTTTATCATTTCCTTTCTTTTGCCATCAGTGGGATTGTCCTGTTGACTTTGCTTTTGTTGTAAACTTTGTGTCTGCATATCAGCTATGAGATGCTCTTCCTTTTTCAGGTGTGCATGTATTGCTCTGAAACTTCCTCTGATAACTGCCTTTTCTGTGTCCCATAAGTTTTGGTATGTTGTGTTTTCATTCTTATTGGCTTCTACAAATTTCCTAATTTCATCTCTAATCTGAGGCAGTATCTACTCCTTTTGCAACAGAGAGCTATTTATCCTCCAATTATTTGCTCTTGTCCTCTTCATTTTCCTCTTTTTGATTTCCAGTCTTATGGCACAGTGAACAGAGAGAAAGGTCTGTATGTTATCAAGATGCTTAAATTTATGTAGATTCAGCTTATGCCCCAGCATGTGGGCTATTTTCGAATATGTGCCATGTGGGCTTGAAAAAGAATGTGAATTATTTTTTGTATTTGAATGAAAAGCTCTGTAGACAAATTGTCTAATTGTAGTGTTTAGATCTCTAGCCTCCATGTTGAGTTTCTTTCCCTGTGATCTGTCTTTCTCAGAGAGTGGTGTTTTGAAGTCACCCACTATAATTATTGAGACTTTGATTTCTTTGTTCATCTTTTGGAGTGTTGGGTTGATGTATTCAGCAGGTCTTCTTTTGAGGAATATATGCTCAAAAATGCTTAGTGGTTCATTGTCTACCATTACCTTAAGCCTTATATAGTGTCCCTACTTATCTCTTTTATGGTTTGCACTTTGAGGTCAATTTTGTCAGAGATTAGGATTGTTCCCCCTGCTTTTTTTTTGTTTGTTTGTTTGTTCGATATGCCTTTATCCAGCCTTTGATTCTCAGCCTATTTTTTTCTGTAGTCTTGAGATGTGCCTCCAGTAGGCAGCAGATTAATGGGTTGTGTTTTCTATGTCAGACTGCTAGCCTGCCTTTTGATGCCTGAGTTCAGCCCATTTATATTTAGGATTATAATCTCCATCTGTGAAATCGGTGATGTCATCTTATGTCTTTGGTGTTGGATGTTTCTCTACTTCCCTCTCTTTTCAGTGTTTTGTGGCTGTGTGTGAAGGTTGATAATTCTTGACTTCCACCATTAAGCCATTACTATTTTAGAGGTTGTTTTCTCTTTGTTGCTCTCTGGGTGAGGTTGCTGTAGGTGATGGTCTCTTATTTATGCTTGACGAATTCTGTTCTTTTGCCCATCTTGGGTCAGCAAAGGTCTTTTGTAGGGCTGAGTTTCTTCTAACATATTATTTGAGTTTTTCCTTATCTGGGAAAACTTACTTCTCCATCTCTCTTGATAGATAATTTGGCTGTGTAGATTATTCTCGAGTTTGCATTATTTTCCTTTCATTTTTGGAATATCTTACTCCACTCTCTCTTCTTCTTCATAGTGTCCACTGATAGGTCTGAGCATATTCTTATTTAAGAACCTTTATATGTGATTGCTTGTTTTTCCCTAGCTGCTCTCATGATTTTCTCCTTTTCCTCAAAGTTGCATAGCTTAACTATTATGTTATCAGGGGGTGGTCAGCCTCTGATACACTCACAGGAAGGGTTCAACAGGCAGTTGTATAGCGATAATTATTATTCATTATAACATCGATAAAGAGATCATGAGAGAGAGAGCATTTGAAGTTACATATATATCCTTTCATGGTGCATGCTCACCTCCATGGTCCACATGGAGCGGCAGCATGGATGGAGGTAGGCTGGTACAAAGCAGGCTTGAGAGAGGCAGGCTGAGAGAGAGAGCCAGCTGAGAGAGAAGCTTGAGAGAGTGCCTCTATCTTACGTCCCATCTCTATATACCCTCTAGAGCCAAGCCAGGCCCCTAATTACAGACAAGGACATATGTCACAGGAAGGGGTTGTGCCTTGTGTACACATTATAGGAAAAGGGGGCTATCAAGGTCCCATGTAAGGAGACTAGACCCCAGAATTCTGGATGTGACTAACCAGATTAGGCTAGAGATCATTAACATCAGCATGTGAATCTGCCCACAGGCTTCAAAGGGAAGGGAACCATCATCCTAACAGCAGGGGAGTTAGCTCTGATTAGACAACACAAAAGGCCTTAAGTAATTGGGATTTCCATAACAAATGCTGGTGGATAGTCTGGTTAATCTTTGGAGCATGATAATTGTTGAGAAGTTCTGTCTTTACCCAACATTATGTGTCTTGTGACTTCTTCTTGGGATTCAGTCTAGCTGGTGTTCTGTCAGTCTCCTGAATGTTTGCCTGGTTTTCTTTCATCCATTAAGCAGGAGAAGTTTTCCTCCAAGAATTCTCTGACTATTGTTGCAGATGACTTCTTTACTGTGTCTTTCTACAGTAATCCAGTAATTGTGATGTTCTTCCTCTTCAGAGCATCTCGAATAGCTATTCTATTTTCTTCAGTTTTTCTGTTGATCTGATTAGATTTTTGTTTGGGTTTGTGAAAGTCCTCTGCCTGTCCTCTAGGTCACTGGTGTATTTCTGTTTTCTTTAGTTGATTCACAAAGCATGTGAGTCTGCTGTTGGTTTTTTGTTATCTTTCTTAAGCTCTTGTATTTCCCTTTGGTGTATGGACTTTAACTCTTCTATTATTTCATCCTTTTTCTGTATTATTTCCCTCATATTCTGTATGACTTCAAGCAGCATTCTGAAAACTTTTTTTCTGTGGCATATCAATGCCTGTTTCATTTATGGACAGTTAGGTTCAGGACATCTTCTGCCATTGCTTTTTATTTATCCTATTTTTACATTGAGGTTGTTGGGGCTGATTGCTATTTGTGTTGCATTGTTTTAGAGGAATCAGGTGACATTTTACAGGGAGTCAAAGCACACTGGCTCTCTCTGGGAGACTTGTAGGAATGTGTCTTTGAACTTCTTGTGACAAATTTCACTATGGAATTGGCCTACCACTTTATCCTTCTGTGGCTCCACTCTTTGCCTAGTGAACCAGTATTCTGTTATTTGGAGGGAAAGTTGGATGGTCCTCTCAGGGACAACTGGTTGGATTGTTGTGGATCCGCAAGGATGATGCTGTACTACGTGATCTCACTAAAAGCCATGATGGTGTAGTGCATGGCAGCTCGGGGAACTGCTGGGGAACTGCAGGGCGTGCGTGGGGTTGGCTGCTGTAAGGGAGTGCCACAGAAGGCTGGTGGGTTACCTGCTTTTGTGTAGTGCACCATGAATGGTAGGCAGAATTGCCCTCATCAGGTAAATCAATGCAGAGTTTAGGCAGTGGTTCTCACAACAGCGTGGAACTTTGGTTAGTGTTGGGTGAACTGCTCTGGCCTGTGTGAGGCACTAAGGCAGGTGGGAGGAAGTTGCCTCAGTCAGGTGAAACTACAGAGGACATATAAGAGCTCCTGACCACACAGACTATAACTCCCCTGTAGGAAACTAGGTAGAATATCCCCAGGTGGAGGGTGGATGTACTTCTCCACTCTTGAGCTACTCTGCACAGGATGGGGCTCTCTCAGCTGAGTGTAGCAGGTGTAATTGCCCTAGACTAAGGTGAGTGGTCTGAAGGCTTACAATGGCATGTGAGCCCAAATGGCAAAAGATCAAAAGGATAAAACACCAAGGAACTAAGTCTGCTGAAACTGTGTGTGTACGGGGGAGGGCCCCCCCCACCGCGGGGCAGGTGGGGGCGCGGTGGTCATAGAGAGAAGAGAGGAAACGAGGAAACGCAAAGTAACTGTATACCTGATCCCTGAGCCGTGACGTTTGGGTTGCAATGATTTCATCCCTGCCCTGTATTGGTGGCAAACTGTAGCTCTGTTGAGATAAAGTCCCTGTGCCAGCTCCAATTGATCCCAGCTCTGGCTCTAGCAGAGACAGTGGCAGACAGTGGTGGGGCTAGGATCAAACCCTAGCTGACTTTCATTGTGGTAAGTCAAAAGCCCCCAGCCCATCAAAAATTTTTGAGCCCATGCCTATTTATCTTTATGGTGCTTCTCCTGCAATCCAGCAGTGTTGAATTTTTCTCTCAGTAACTCTCCTGGGCTGATTTCTGCTGAGTCCATTTGGTAGGTGTTGCTCAGTCGCCATCTTCCTAGAACTCCCAGGGATTATTTCTTAATGATTGACAACATGGATATATAACTAAAGTCACTTTGCATGTGGTCCTTCATATCATTCACTTCCATAATGATGGCATAAGATAACCAAAATACAGATCTCTGTATCATGAAGATTAAAAGTTTTTCTTGGTCAAGACATGGGAGATTGTGCCTTGCCAATGTTGAGGAATGCCCCTTTTGGTCTAAATTCCATCTATCCTGGATGCACTGACCTAGTGTTTGCCCTCTAAGGCCTTCTCTTTGGAGAGAGTTTCTCCAGCTTATTCTTCCTCTCTAATGGCATGAGCCAGGATCCCACATGAAGGACTTAAGACACATCTTATTGCTGCTGGCCCTTTATAACAATATCTAGCGAACATACATAGCCTAGGTCAGGGGTCAGCAAACTCTTGAGATTGAAAAGTTAATTTTGTCCCTTCTAGCAACTTTAAAATCACTCAAGAGCCTTAAATGTATTTGCCCAAGCAAATGAAATCACCATGATCTGAAATAATAACCTTCAAGTGTTTTCAATGATACTTCAGAGTCACACATTCACACTGAAAGAGTCACATATGGCTTGTGGGTCACAGTTGGTCCACCACTGCACTAGAAGTTAGAAAAGCTGAAAGGGCTCCAGGTGAAACAGTTCCCAGTCCAGCTGCAGTTTCCTGCCCACGAATGAGTACAGTTGTGTACCACATGTCTTCTGCTTCCCTTCTGCCTTGTAGTCTCACAACAACCTCCCTTTTGACCATTCATTGTGCCTCTGCTGTCCTTTCCAAGCATGGCTAAATTTTTCTCTTCTGTATTCTCTTTAATCAAATCATCACCATGTCAATTCTAATTCATGATGGGCACATGCATTTTAAAGTGTAAAGTACATAATGTAAAATATCCACTTTTTAGAAGAAGATGTGCAGTCTTCCTTTCAAGGTATTTTCTAAGTGTATTCCAACTGCCCATCTTGTGACTGGTACCTCACCATTTGACTCTTTCATTATTGAAGAACAAGTGTGTTCTCTTTTCTTTTTCTTTTGGGCATCACTGCTCTCCGGTGGTGGGAGTAGGAGGCCCAGCCCCACTGTTGGAATTGAACCTCCATCCCAGTGGGCCGCAGTCCCGCGCACAACCACTACGCCACCGGGCTCAGCCCTCTTTTTTTAATTATAAAGAAAAAATTTTATTAGTTGGTATTTAATACATACATGTATATCATATCATTCCATGTTTCAATCATGCCAAGCAGAATTGTGCAATTATTACCAAATCAGTTTCCATAATGATTGCATGGACTTTTCTACATGAACTCAAGTGAATTTCCTTCCTCCTTTGTAAATGACAATAGTAATTATAATGCATTGGGAATTTGCTATGTAGTAGGAAGGTGCTGTCTCCTTTGTCACAATCTTCCTGTGAGGGATTCTACTAACCACTTGATTATATAGGATAAAAAACCAAGCTCACTGCTATGGAGTCTATTTGGACCCATAAGGGCCCTGTAGGGCAGAGTAGACCTGCTCCCTGTGGTTTTCTGAGACTATAACACTTGATGGAATAGAAAGTCCAGTCTTTTTCCTGAGGAGTGACTGATGGAGTCAAACAACTGACCTTATGGATAGCAGCCTGACTCCTAACCACTGTGACATCAGAGCCCCTACTCTATTATTTGGGTGATAAAAGTGAGCATTAGAGAACATAAATATAGATCTAGGTGTCTAGGATCATGTTCATGCTGTGAACCTCCAATTCACAACTATATTCATACTTGAACGCATAGGAATATGTTTGGATTGATTCTAGCCATCTGTGTTTCTTGCTCCACACTGAAACATTTTATAAAATGAAGAAAATACCTTATCTTTTTCTTTTCTCCTGTCAATGTATAATTTCTTTTACACTTCATGATTCAATTATTCTTTAAAGATACTTGGATTACCAGCTTTTTTGTTCTAATAATGCAATGACTCTCTCTTTTAGAAGATGACTTCAATAAATTATAATTAAGCATAGTTTTTGTTTTACTTTTTGACAGTAACTTCTAGGCAAATGACTATGACTACAAAAACTTCAAGAAGAACAGATTTTTAATTGTCTAGAACTTACATCAGTTCTTAGGAGTGATAAACTCCTACTCTAGTCATACACATAAAACTCTGGATTATTATGCTATATAAGAGCTGGCCCAGGGCTAATCAATGATGAGAAGTGACTCAGCTGTGTCAAGCATCAGTGAAGTGTTAACAAGAAGGTCGTTTCTCTTCCCACTGAAAAAACAGCAAAAGGAAAATAGACTCTCTTGGTGATGACAAGATGATAAAGAAATACAATTAAAACAAAATTAGGAGGAAAGACGTATTGAATAAGGAAAAGCAGAAACAAAATTAAAACAGTGTTACCCATAGTAAGAATGAGAGCTCTGCTGTGAGAGAGGACTTCACTGCAGGATGCACTAAGCGAATTCTTGGAATTGTTATCATTACATCTAAATGTAAAATAAAGCATTTATTAAAATTGGCTAGAGAAATTTATTTAGAATAAGTAGCACTAAGAAAATGGTTTTACAAAAAGGGATGGAGATGGAGGAGAGGATATCCTGGTCCACCAAGTCCCAAGGACGAAGTTCCTACTCAGAGGAGATACCACATGGGAAGGACTTGAAGACTGTCCCCACCATACGACACGGCATCCCTCATTGAACCATGGCACTGTGGGGGACAACACTGGAGACACAGTTCAGGAATAGTGCATAGTATGGCACTGAGGGCATGCAGCAGAGCAGCATGGGGAGCAGTGATGAAACTTCCAGGGAATATGAAAATAGACTTTGGAGACAGAGTGTGGCACCCCATCAGAATCTACTGGAAAACACTCATAAAGGCCAACAAACAGACCTTGAACTTACAGACCTTTCAACTTTTGTTAGTGGCATTTTTTCCCATTATTGTTATTGTTGTTTTGTTCTTATTTTGTTGTTCTTATTAAGTTGACTTTGACTTCCTTTATTGTTTTATTTGGGTTTGCCTGGTTTTTGCACTTTTTAATGTCTCTGCATGTCTATCTAGATGCATTACGTAGGCTTTGTGTGCTAAGATGGCCAAAGAAGATAGGTAGGTTTGTTGTGAAAATATGGCCAGTGAATAGATGTAAGATCAATTGAAGGGAGGAGATATAAATGACTCCACGATCTCCACCCTCTCTCTCTTGCTTTTGGATATTTGGACCAGCTGTCTGCCTTGCTTGTTCTGTACCTCAATCTCCAAGCCCCACTATCTATAGGACACCTAATCCGTGGACTGACTGGCTGTGAGTTGAGGTTCCTTCAAGCCCTGCTTTCCCTCGCTCCTGGAATATACGTCTCTTGAGCAAGGGACTGTCAGACCCTGTCATCTGGCTGAAGGTTAATGACCTGCCTTGCTGTTTGTGGCACGATAGCCTGAATTGCTTTACAGAGGACACCTCAATAGCCCTCAAGACTCAAAAGATTGTCAGTGTACTAGCTGTCTCACACAAGTGAGTTGCACCAAGCCATTTGTATTGCTTTATAGATTAGTTAGCTGGTTATTTCTTATGCTAGATATCCTTCTATCTTTATAAATATATATAGAGAATTATTAGTGTCTTGGTTTTTTTTCTCTAGAGGACCTCATCTAACATACTAGATAAGATAGGCAGGATAAATAATTCAGAGGTAAAAAGATTGGGGTCACTAGTTTCAGGGGAATACAAGGGAAGAGAAGGGGGATACAGGAAGTGTGGGGGCACCAATCTGGGAAAAGCGCACGGATAAACTAAAATCAATGGAAGAAAAGTTGTAGGATGCCAAGTGGGGCTTAATTGATGGTAATGTAGCAGAGAGGAACTACTAAACCCAAATGAAGGTCAAACATGATGGTGGGGCAAAAGGAAAGTGTGAGGAAATAGAGGAAAGAACGCATACACACACACACACACACACACACACACATATTGACCTTTACCTGATTGCTGAAGCCAAAATGGATACATAAGCAAATGTGCTGAAGAAAGCTGACGGTGCCTGGCTATCGAAATACATAGCATTTTGGGTCTTAAAGGCTTGAAAGTTCAGAAGCAACAAAGCCCACTGGAAAAAGCACACCAGTCTGCATGATCATGAGTTGTCAATGGAATCAGGTATCAGGTATCTAAGACCCATAACAAAGCCATACCCAAGGTGAGTGGGGTGGGGTGGGTAGCGTAGGCATGAGAAGAGACCCAATGGCCATATGTAGACAATTGGATATCCCCTTACAGAGGGATCATAGGGAGGAGATGAGCCAGTCAGTGTATAGTAATGCATCAATAAAACACACAATTTTCCTCTAATTCTTTGGTGCTTCTTTTATCCCACTAGCATTACCTCAATTCTACCATACAAACCGGGTTAGAACAGAGCATGCACACTGCTTCAGTTAAGAGCCTGCAACACAAGGAATCCAATATAGATAAACCTCTTGGAGCCAACAATGAGACTACATAGAGATACCAGGAGGATTAGGGGTGGGGATGAAGGGGGAATCTATCACAAGGATCAATTTAAAACCCCCTACTAGGAGAATGAATAATGGAAAAGTGGGTGTGGGGCAGTGAAAGATGATGTAAGATAGGGAAATAATAATCCATAACTAATTTATCGATGGTCCATGAGGGAGGGTGGGTGAGAGAGTGAGGGGTAAGAAATGGAAAGCTGATATCAGGGGCTCAAGCAGGAAGAGAATGCTTTTACAATGATGATGGCATATGTACAAATGTCCTTGACACCCTGGATATATTTAAGGATTGTGATCAGAGAGGTACGACTCACCAATAAAAGTATTTTTTTAAAAAAAATGAAAATAAATCTCAGTGGACCTCTAAAAACATACAGAAAATGGTTTTATAGGAAAGAAATCTTGGTTAAAAAATTATTGATTCTTGACTACCATCTTAGAAGTTTAAAATATATGAGCTCTTTCTAAGAGAATAGCACATGGCTAGCTTACGGATATAGTTGTAAATAAAACAAGGTCCCTCCTCCTGAAGAGCTGACAGTATATTAGAATTCTGTATATTAAATGATATGATTGCAAGTTGTGGCAGTCATGTGCTTATGTTAATTTTATGTTTGAAATGTAGGGGTGGAGTTTAGCCTGTTAATCGGGAGATAGCCATTGAGTAGCCAATGAGGCCTCTGTATGGGCATGGCTTTCTCCTGATACGTCTGGGAAATCTCGTGATATTTCCCTTGTGAAGATGAGAAGCTATTTTCCCCAGTTGTTGGGAGTTAGTCTCAGAGACAAGGAATTACAGACAAGATAAAGTGGCAGTGTCTGAGCTCCTGCAGGAGCTGGAGGAGAAGCCACATGGCCTTGCCCTGATGGAACCAGACCTCTGATGCTGGAGAAGCTATGGAGAAACCCCTGTCAGCAATGAGTTGCTTCTACCACTACTGCATGCTGTTGGTGGACCCTAAGCCCTGGAAGTGAGGAGCCATGGGGAGACCCTGCCAGTGCCAGGACTCTGCACCAACTGGCCTGTGACTTCATGAGTCAGAAGGAGACTTTATAGACTGATATCAGGCATACGGGTTAATATCGGATTTATGACTTTGAACTGGACTGGGCTGGGATACTTTCTCAAGGTCCCATTCCTATTGTATATAAACCTTTTCCTTATATCCATATGCATTTCTATGAAATTTGTTCCTCTAATCCACCTGGACTAACACAAGTAAAGGCAAAATATGCACCCAAAGAACAAAGCATAGTTTGGAAACCTAACCAAGTATTAAACTGTTGTGGGAAGCTTTCTGGGAGGCGTCATACAAATGTGACAGGAAGGAAGGATAGAATTTAACTAAAGCAAAAAGTACAAGAACAAGAAAGAGCACACAAGAAAAAACATAGTGTTTGAAATTCAAGAAATAGATGCGCACACTACATGTTCTAAAAGCACCAGTGCACAAATCCCTTCTAATGAAGTGTTATACTCTATAAATGTGTTGAAAATATTAAACTATAGACTTGATTTCACTCAAAGTCAATGAATAGAGAAAATAAATACAGAAAGTATATGTGTGCTTTAGAAGACATCCTCTGTCTTTTAGAAGAGATTAAACCTCTATCCTGACATTGCTTGAATATTCAATTAATCTGAAAATATTCTTGGGTTGTTATTACCACAAGGAGTCTGTTCTCCCATATGCTTTAGGTTCTGAATCTAATTTAAAATCTCTGAAGTAGTCTTGTACTTGCAGTTTCCTTTGTTTTGAATTTGCAACTAACAGGAATATTTTCACGGATATGAGCCCTTTTGTAATGTAAAGTCTTCCTTCTCAACCTAGCCTTTTCATCAGAAAATAATAAGAAAAAAAGCTATGTACTCTTCTTTTGATAATTCCATGTACTCTTTAAAGTAAATAAATTGGGCTGAGCCC
The DNA here is from genome assembly GCA_004026705.1 of Nesogale talazaci. NCBI lineage: Eukaryota > Metazoa > Chordata > Mammalia > Afrosoricida > Tenrecidae > Nesogale > Nesogale talazaci. The sequence goes on along the minus strand of PVJH01017216.1, from coordinate 18,632 downwards.
CGGTGGCGTAAGTGGTTGAGTGCGGGACTGCAACCCAAGGACTTGGCGGTTCAAATCCCACGGCGGCTCTCAGGAGCTGTGCTAGGTAGCTCCCACAAACAACAGAGGGCAGTGATGCCACAAAAACAAAACGAGACAAACAAAAATAAATAAATAAATAACTTTGTGCTATTTTTCTTCAAAATGTCTCAATATAATTTTGCAAACCATGACATAAAGCCATACATTAAAATATTTTTATAATAAAAAAGAATACAAAAGTATATTTAAATGAAGGGATGCTAAAGTGAAGTATTGCAAAAACATGTAATATAGACTTAGTGTCAGACCTGAAGTGAGAGAAAGATCTTCAGAAGCTCTTCTAGGTCCAATGAAAGAGCTTGGGTTTTATCTGAAAAGGAGTGGTTAATACTAATCAAATAAGTAGGTGAGGGTCATAAAATCCTATCTGACATCTTTGAGATTTTTTTTATTTGAATTCAACAAGGTGGAAGCTAGGAAAAACAAGAAAGAAGAGGATGATGCAAATCAGGAAACAAAGGACAGATGTTGATGGTCTCAAGTAGTGAAATTATAGCACCTGAAGAAGTGAGAGCATTTGTAATATGCTTAAATAAGTCCGTTACGACAGTCAGGTGATGATATAACCATAGAATGTGAAGTGACCAGGTAGGATATATTGATGCTCAGTTTACTAGATTGTACAGTTGGGTATATAAGGGGGTCTTATATTGAAAATAAAATAATTCATAAGAAAGATGTATAGTAGTGTGTCCAAGTGTTTGCTTTCCCTGTGTTATTTTGTGTTCCCCCACAATTAAGAGTGACACAATCTCATCAACTTTATTTGAATGTGTCTAGGGTTAGACAATTTTAAAGTGGACAGTAGCTTCATCATTTAAAGACACCAACATCAGTTCCTCGGTGGCTAGTGACTGGGCTGCCCTGGGCTTCTGCAGGCCTCCTTAACATGACTGCTAATTTCAAGCCAGTTTGAGAGAGAGTCACTTTGCAAGATAGGCTTTAAAACCTTCTATAATTTACTCAGAGAATGTCATTACATACTTGTAATCACATGCTATTCTCATGTATACTCTCCGACCTTTGCCATATTACATTGCTTAGGAACAAAATCTGGACCTAACCCACATGAAAGGGGGAGACACATTCAAGAGTATGGCACAACACGATCTTTGATCCCCAAGTCTACCTCATGCTCAGGTCAAACCCACTGATTTGGAAGGGATTATGACACTTAGTCCCTCAGATGTGGAGGGCTCCAAATATTTATAGCAGACTGCCTCAGCTTTCTCTCATGAAGTGCTGGTGGGTTTGAACCAAATGTTTTAGTTAGCAGGCAAATTCCTAATTTACTATGCGACGAGAACGCCTTAGAATCTGCCCACTAGATTATATTTAAAGAAAGTCTGTGTTGTGACTCTGATGCAAATGTAAAGTGGAGTAACTTAGCTGCTCTGGAGGATAGGTTTGGGATACATTGCAAAGAGCCTTAGGAGTTTAGATTTCGCTATGGGACCTCCTGAAATAGTTGAAGAAAGATATGGGGGTACTCAGATTTATAGTTTAGATAGCTCATTCTAGAAACCCCTAGGTGTTTGCAATTGAAATAATTGGATTAGTTGGAAAATCATTCCTTGATAGACTGGAAGGAAATGAGTCACTTCACTTAATTATACTAAGTTTTGTGACAATGAATATAAAATATCTACATCTGTGACAGCAGGTAAAGAGTGTTGGTCTGACCTGTGCTTTGAAGATATTTCTCTCAGCCTTTTACCAACACTCTGGTCTTGGGTGGGCTAGAGGTACTGTTGTAAAATCCCTTGCTTAGAAACAAGCTATAGGTCTAACTCACATCAAAGGGTGATGTCTTTCAGAGCACCTGGAACAAAACTAAAAAATGTAATGACCTCCATGCAAAATGCAGGACGTTAATGGAGGATGAGAAGACAGGTCAGGGCATTTAAAGATCAATATTTAAAGCAAACCCCCTGGGGAAACAGTAGCTGAAAATTACAAGATCAGTAATTCAAAACCACTAGCCTCAAAGGTCTTCTAATCCCATAAAGAGTTCCCTGCTCAGAAGCCTAGGTACAGATCTAGTCTGTCCAATGGAGTTGCAGTGAGTCAGAAGGGACTTGATAGAAGTGAAACTTGTTGCTGCTGCCAGTTGTTATAAGAAGGTGATCTAGGGAAAACTGTCAAAACAAAGGAAGCACATCTACGGGACTTGAGTAACAGGAAGGTGTTGTTCCAAAGGGCAAGTCCTAGCCGACTAACAGGAATGCAACTGCTTCCAAAGCACTTGTTGCTCTAGGGGAGAAAACTGGGGGCAACAGTTTTTAAATGACAGTTGTGGGTTGTGAAAAGTTGGAAGCATGTCAGTGGCCATGGATTGTGTGTGTGTGTGTGTGTGATTTAAAGAAATCCTGGAAACACAATAGAGAGCAAGGTAGGACAGGCAAGCAGATTGAGGCAGTGGACATTTCAGTCAACTGAGCGTGGTGTGATAAAGTTAGGGTACATTATCCATTTTTTATAAAAATGAGTGGCAAGCTTAGGGGAGTGTGTCAGGAAGAATATCTTACAAGAACTGTGGAAGATGGAATTAAAGATGAAAGTCTGCAGTTGGAATGATCACACATGGAGATTATATAAGCACTTCCTAAGGAAAATGCTAAATATTGTGAAGATGGAAAAAAGTGAGGAGAAGGTAAAATGTAAAGGCACATGAAGAAGCAGCAGGGAAGAAATCAAATGTGCTGCACTGGGGAAACCTGCTGTGAAAGACCTTTTTAAAGTGTGAAAAGGCAAAGATGTCTGTCCCTATGCGTTGTATCTGACCCAAAGTATAGAATTTTCTGTCACGTGATATGCAGGAAAAAGCTGCATGATAAATAAGGAACACCAAAGAAAAATCGAAGACTTGGAATTATGGTGTTGATCAAAAATATGCCATGAATTGTCAGAACAAACAGACCTGTATTGGAAAAAGTCCAACCATAATGTTCCTTAGAAAGGAGGATGGTGAGAGTTTCTCTCGGGTCCTTTGAAAATGTTGCTAAGAGGGACCAGTCCCTGGAGAAGGACATCATGCATCATGCTTAGTAAAGTAGAGGACCAGCAAAAAAGAAGAAGGCCCTCCACAAGCTGGAGTAGCAAAACAGTTGCAGCAATGGGCTCAAATATAGTAATGATGGTAAGGATTTCAAAAGATTGTACAAGCAAGCAGTGTTTCTTTCTTGATGTATATTTTGGGTTGTTATGAGTCAGAAAGAATTTGAAGGAACATGAAATCCTACACAAATTAAAAAATAATAGAATGGCAAAATGAAAGCATAGCATTAAATAGAGGAAAAAGTTAAAGAGGAACTCAGAGATTGGTTACCATTTATATTTCTATGACTTTGTAATGCTAGATCATAGTATTAAAAAATATGGAAAAGAGAACAGGCTGGAGCCAAACAACAAAGCCCACATGGAAGAAGCACACCAGCCTGGGTGACTATGAGGTATCGAAGGGATTGAGTACCAGACATCAAAGAACTAAAAATTATATCATTACAAGTGAGTAGGAGTACAGATTGGGAACCCAAAGCCCATCTGTGGGCAACTGGACATCCCCTTACAGAAGGGTCACAAAGAGGAGACAAGCCAGTCAGGGTGGAGTGTAGCAACAATGAAACATACAACTTTCCTCTAGTTCTTCAATGCTACCTCCCCCTACCCTCACCACTATCATCATCCTAATTCTACCTTAAAAATCCAGCTGGATCAGAGCGTGTACACTGGTACTGATGGGAACTGGAAACATGGGGAATCCAGGACAGATGATCCCTTCAGGACCAGTGGTGAGAGTGGCAATACCAGGAGGGTGGAGGGAAGGTGAAGTAGAAAGGGGGAACCGAATATAAGGATCTGCATATAGCCCCCTCCCTGGAGCACAGACAATAGGGAAGTGGGTGAAGGGAGACATTGGAAAATATATGATAGGACAGAGTAATAATAATGTATAAAGTATCAAGGGCTCATGAGGGAGGGAGGAGAAAAATGAGGAGTCAATACAGAGGGTTTAAATAAAAGCAAATTTTCTGAGAAGGATGATGGCAACAAATGTATGAATGTGCTTTGCATACAATGATGGAAGTATGGATTGTGATGAGTTGTATAAGCCTCCAATAAAATGATTTTTTAAAAAGTCAAACTATAGGGAAAATAAGATTGATAAATGTACAAACTGCTTCCTTTTCCTTTCAACTTGAACATTTTCTTCAGCAACATATTCAAATATTTTCAGATTTTGAATTAATAAAGAATACAATAGCTATCTCCAAAGTTCTAATTGCTTTCAAACCAAGTTTTCTTATATTAGAGTAAGTCAGAAAGTGTTGGTACTAAGGTTCTGGTTCATAAATGTATGGATTTATTCACATTTTTGATATATTTATTTGATAGCGATTTGCATGATTTTGTAGCAATACTTTTGTTACTTACCTTATTAAATTAATAAAAGTCAACTTTAAAATGAAATCAATGGTTAAATTTCCAATAATGAGAGAATTGCTTCCTGTTGATCACACCCTTCACTCAGCTCATCTATAATTGCTAGAAAGACATGAAAACCAAAGTATGAACTTGCCAAGAGGCTAACAATGCAGCGAGGACTTGAGATGTACAGATTCCAGGAGGAAGGAGGGAAGAGTGGGAGAAGATATTTGAAATCCATAGAAAATCCATAAGAATTTTACATGTAAGATATAAAGAACTTGTGAAAACTAAGGGAAAAGGAGAGAAGTAATGAAGGAAGAATAGAGGTAATGCAATATAAAAATGAAAGTCCCTTATAAAAAGATATTGCCAAGTAGCCAGTCCACAAGAAGACTCAAACTTCATCTGTTCTCACAGAAATTCAAATTTGAGCTGAAGTAGCCAAAATGGAAAAGACAAATAATATCAACATACCCTTTGGTGAAAGAATCCAGACATAAAATAATACTTTTAAGTTCAACAATTACAAAGTTTTGTGATAGTGCAAGTTAGGTTAGTTGCTATGTTTAGGGACATAGTAGTCGCATGTATTTTTCAAGGAGATGTAAGAAAGACAAGGGATTTTGCTTTTGTTCTAGTTCTCAATCTTGGTTACATTATTTTCACTTTTTGATATTTCATCAACTGCTAAATCTTTGAATGCAGTTTCCTAGCAGGGATTACCTATGTGTTTCAATCAAAATGTTTGAAAAAAGTAATCATTCAGTAACAACTAGAGTGAAAAATAGAATTCTTGAAGAAGTAGATTTTATAAAGTATGGAATATGTACTTAACTGATAAAATGTAGCTGCCACTGGTTACATGGAGATCGTGTTCACCTGCCTATTCTAGTAGATGTGAACATTATTTCATTAAAAAATCACTGAGATTGCATCATTTTCTTCAAGATATTCATTTGCTAATATCATCATTGTTATACAGTATAGTCTTGCAAAATTTAAATTCTTTTTTAAAATAACGCCAATAGTTGCTAGTCTTTATAAGAACATGAGTCAATGTTCGTTGCCTGTCTCTATCATAACTTTTGTATTGTAATTTTGTTGATTGGCATTTGTTCTCAAATAATATTTTTCAAGAAATATATTAATAGGGAGTATAAATTCTTGATTATTGAATTTTTGATAATCTGTGTTTCTTTCCTTGACTCTTAGACAATAACTTATGGGAAACAAAATTATTGGAGAAATATGTCTCTCATATTAATTATTTTTTGTGTCTGCATTGAATATGACAGAATAGAAATATGAAACAAATATAAACATTTGTTCAGATGACTGCACAATTACTTTGATCTCCTTAAAGCACAGTAGTTTTACTAAGCTATCTATTGATGTTCACTATTGTGTCTCTTTTAAAAAAATGACATGAACAGCCATTCCCTTGTGGTACACTTTTATTCTGACTTCCTTTTTGCAAAGGAATTTTGACTGTCTTGTACAAAATAATTCCAGTCAGGATTACAAATATCAGAGTTATGGAAATTATAGTTGCCCTTTAATGCTATGTAAATTTGTCCTGTCATGCCCTCATTTTGAAATGATCAAACCAATCCGTGTTGGCAACAAATTCTATGCCGTGATCACCTTCATTTGCTGCACTTTCATTGCAAAGTGTATCTTTTCTTGTTCTAAAGTCAGGCTAAATAAGAATACTATAATCCTGTTCTGATTCATCTACAAATTCAATAGAGGACACAGAAATCCTCAAACCTGAGCATTTCCATATCTTAAAATTTATTTACCTACAACTGTTATATTTTATTTAATGATATCACATGATAATTACACTTTGCTCCTACTTCCAATATTTTACACTTTAACTTTTAAACATTGTATTCTTTTTTATTTTATTTTCCTTGAATTTCTCAAGCCTGTCACTCAGATTTCTGCCTGTTTTCAATGATGTCAAATTTCCTTTTATTGCTTTAGACATACCATTCATTTCTATAATGATGCAATTATATTTTTTATTTCCTTTAGAAGAGCTCTGCTGGATCGTAAAAAATTCACCGGGCAATATATCTTACATAAAATAATTGCTTCCAGTGTAAGCACATATTTGAATAAAACAATGATAATAAACCCACCCACATATCAAGAGAAAACCTGATTGAGACTCATGTACTCATTTTGAGGCCCACCACTCATTTTCCTGATGCCATCGCCATCTCCAAATTAGGTCAGCAATCTTATTTTGATTTTAATTTTAATGGTTTTAAAAGATACTACTAGCAATAAGATTTATCAATCCACTTACTCATTATTTATATATTGGGGGTGTTTTAAATAATCCTTCTGCTACTTCTCTGAGGACAATTAACACACTGACCCAACGTTCATGGTGAATCTTTCTGTAGAATGTACATTAGCTTTCCTTCAGACTCAAGTGTATGCACATTATTAGTTTCCCTTCAGACTATAGTGAACAAGAGAGCAGGAGATAAGGAGAAAAGTCATCATTGTAAGCCATGGTTCTCAACCTTCCTAATGCCGCTACTTTTTAATACAGTTATATTTTAGATGCTACTTCATAACTGCAATTTTGCTGCTGTTTTGATTTTGGTGATACCTGTGAAAGGGTCACTCAACCCACAGGTTGAGAACCACTTGATGCAAGACAATGAATACTTGGTGGTGTTTATTCCAAAGGCCGGCACACTTTTTGTGTTCCTCTCCCTATCAGTGGATTAAAGAGAGTTCATTTACCTGATCAAAAGCCACACATAAAATTCCACAGGTGCGTTGAGTTGCTTTATTATACATTACATCTGTCAGAGCATCGGACTACGGATCCAACTCTGTTCAGTTTCCATCTGCCTACCCATATCTATCATGAGGATGTTTCAAAAGAGTTGTAGAAAATGTTAAGCAAAAGGCAATAGAATTTATCCAGGAACTTTTAGAAGACCTACCTTATGGCCTAATCAGATTTTCAGAATCAAGATCACTGAAGTATACATATTTTAATTTGCCCTTATTGTTAGGCGCCCTCACGTCAGTTCCAAATCACAGGGATCCTTAGTACAATGGAATGAAACACCTCCTGGCTGTGAGCTATCCTCCCCTTGTTGTTTACGTTTCAGTGGATTGTTGCAATTGTTGACTGTGTTGACTGTGTCAATCCATCTCATCAAGGATCTTCCTCTTTTTCTCTGCACTCTCCTCTACCAAGCCTGAGGTTCTTTTCCAGGCATGCATCCCTCCTGATAAGATGTTCAAAGTCTGTGAGATGAAGTCTCACCGGCCTTGTTTCAAGGAGCATTCTGGTGTTACTTCTTCCAATAAAGATTTGCTTGGTTTTGTTTGGCTTAGAGTTCATGATACTTCCAATATTCTTCACCAGTGATATAATTCAAATGCATCCTTTCTTCATTTGTCCTTCTTATTCAATATCCAACTTTCACATTCATATGAGGCACAAAGTAGCATCCTTGTTCTTCAACACTTTAAAAAGGTCTTACGCAGCAGATTTACCCAAGGCAATGGGTCCTTTGACCCATTGATTGCTGCTTCCATGACCACTGATTGTGAATCCAAGTCAGATCAAGTGCCTGACAATGTCAGTCATTCTCTATTTAATCATGTCATCTATACGTCTTGTGATGACTGTGGTTTTCTTTACATTGAGTTGTAACTCACACTTAAGGCTACCATCTGATTTTCATCAGCAAGGGCTTAAAGGCTTCCTTACTTTCAGAAGGTTGTTTCATCTGCATATTGCAGTTGTTAATAAACCTTACTCCAATACTGATGCTGCATTCTTTTTCACATAAGTTTCTTGGATGATTTGCTCCATATTACAGATTGAAGTATGATGTGAAGATACAACCCTGATATACAGCATTCCTGATTGTATCCCTGGTTCCATGTCCTCTTTTGAATCTGGTGTGAATTTCTGACTGATCCATCCCTAGAAACCCTGATTGTGTAGTGGTAACCCACTAGCTTGTGAATCATAAACTTGGCAGTTGAAACCCTCCTGGGGCTACATGGGAAAAAAGATGAGGTTTTCGGTTTCCATAAAGACTCATAGCCTCAACAACTCCAAAGGGCAGTTTCGGAATTAAACTGAAGCACTTCCGTGTTGCTATGCATTGAAATCAACTGAATGGTTGTGCATTTGACTTATTTTTAAATGTAATTTAATACAAAATAATAAGCAATTTATTTAGACTCATAACAACTTTAAGGAATGTGTATGATCTGCATTGATTAGAGAAACCAATTCATAGACATATGTGTGTCTCATATGTGTGAGAAAGAGTTTTATAAAAAAGTGCAATTGTATATTGAGAAAACCTTTCCAGTCCAGTCCCAATCCAGTCCATAAGTCAGATATTAGACCATATGTCTAATATCAGTCTATAAATTCCTCTTCAGATTCACACAATACATTCAATGGTGCTGTAAGCAGGAAGATCGCAGGCCAGTGCCTGAAAAGTCTTGTGGATCCAGTGGTGGTAGAAGCATCTGAACACTGATCGGGGGTCTTCATGTAACTTCTCCAGCTTCAGCACTCTTGCTCTATCAGTGCATCTCCATTTGACTTGTCAACATCCTATTAACAAAGGTATAATAACTATACCATCAGAACTTCTCTATGAAAATACAGTCCAAATAAATTTATATTTTGAAGTTACTCAGAAGAATTCTAGCACATAATTATGCACTTTACATAGAATATATTTTAAAATGCATACAGCATACAACTGTAAACTTTGCTTATGGTTTATTTGTTCAGCATACAACCATAAACTTCCTTTTCCAACTTTTCTAGTTTTTTAAAAATCTGGAAGTATATATGCATTATGAGAACAAATTTCTTTTTATCAAGCTGTTATTAAGTCGTTGTTGAATCTTGCAATTTGCTGAAATGTCTGGAAGCATAGACAAATGCATTATATTATTATTTGCTTGATTTTTAAAGGAAAACTTTCACTCAAAATTAATTTTGTTAGAAAATACAAAGAAAGAATTATTACTGGGTTCCAGTTTACAGATGCACCAATTCTTATTATTTTAACATGTGTTTAAATATGTCTCTGAAGTCAGTGGATAGTTGCAGACACATTTTCTCAGTAAACTCTCCAATCTTATTAGGATGCATTCACAAAAATGATACTTTGTGGGGAGAAGCTATTTTGAAGCAAGAGCTAATATAAAATTTAAAACAAAACTCAAGTGGACATCTTCTAAAATAATGAACATTTGCAAACAGCTTGTAAAATACTGCTCCATATAAAACAACAATGTTTAGATGAATCAAATCATTTTAGGAAGGTTTGAAAGATCACAAAGATGAATCAACAGAGGGAAGACTGCCAAACTCTCAGAATAAGGAAAGTGGATGAGGTCCAGAACCCCATGTAAGGAAGTAGTAGAAATATGATTAAAGTGCTGAAGGTGGGCTCTCACACATTTTGACACTTCCAATGGTAAGTGCACAACTTGGTCTCAGAAAGCTGTGGGGCTGTATGGGTGCCAAAAGCATTGTTTGAAGATCAAATAATTCTGAAAGCTGATCTCGCCTAACCAAGACAGAAGCAAATGAAGACAATTCACAACTGTTTTATGTCTCAGACTTACCAATATGTTTCAGAGAGCAGGGTCCAATCAAGAAGTGGCTTCTCCCAATGAAATGAAAAGATTAATCACATAGTACTATGAAAGACTGTATCCCAACACATTCACTAATTTGAAAGACAGAGACAAATATCTGGAATATCACTCTGCCCCCAATTAACATACATGGATATTAAAAACTTGAACAGACCCATAGCCAATGAAGGCATAGACAAGGTTATCAAGAGACTTCAAACAAAAAAAGTCTCCATCCAGATGGTTCCCTGGAGGATTATACCAAGTATTCAGAGAAGAGCTGACACCAATCATACACAAACTCTTCCAGAATATAGAAAGGGATGGCAAATTCCCAAAATCATTCTATGAAGCCAGCATTAATAGACTGGAAGTCTTTCAACTCACAGGGACTGCCTGGTCCAAGGTCAAGGAAGCATACAGCAAAGTTCTTCCTTGGACAAGATACACAGACTCTGCGCACAGATGGCCAATAGTAAAGTAGCTCAGGAGCTTAGTGAAGCAGCATGCTGCTTTGATGATCAGAGAGAAAGAAACATGAGCAAGAGCATGTTTCTACTGACCGTATACTCCATCAAGCATGATACCCTTTTCTAGGATACTGATAACATGTCCAAAGTACATGAGATGAAGCCTCAACATGCTAGCTTCTAAGGAAACTTCTGGTCAGACTTCTTTCAAAACAGATTTATTGATTCTTCTGGCAGTCCATAGTATTTTCAATATTCTTTGTCAACATCATAATTGAAATGCATCAATATTTCATTATTCCTCCTTATTAATTACCCAGCCTTTATATGAATATGAAGCCACTGAAAATATCATAGCTTCAGTTTAGTTCATCTGTACTACACAGAGATATCTTTTCCCTCAAACAACTTTATTCACATATAATTCACATATCATATAATTCAATAGCTCAAGCACATCAAAAAAAGTTATATGATCACCACCATATGCAGCTTTAGAATATTCCCTTCAATCTTGTACTCATTGTTATTAGCTTTGCAATTCCCTTCAATCTCCACTGCCACACCCCTAACAGATTATCACTATAGTTACTATCTCTATAGATAAATCTATGCTGGATTTTATATACAGAAAACATGTAAAATTACTAACAGGAATAACAAAGTAAGACAGATAAAAATCTCAACCAAAATAAAGCATAAAATATTAAGACCTAAGGAGATCAAAGAAGATATTACATTTTAGCCTAAGTATATCTACCGTAACTATTCTTACAATGCTCTCTGTCTGACAGCAAGGTTATTCACATCCCTCATCTATGGTCAGAGGAGATAGTTCTTTATTTAAAAAAAAAAGTCAAGGGGGAAAAACATGTAGATTAAGTCTCAGATGAATTCCTTTCACCATAGTCCAGGGATGTGAATAACCTTTATATCATGCAGAAGGTATTCGAAAGAGTGGATTATGGTAGATGTAATTAGGTTAAAATTTAACATCTTATTATTTGATCTCACTTTTAACCCATTTTAAAGCTAATTTTTAATATGTTCTTTCTTTTCTATTGGGGTTTTCCTCTACTTTATTTGTTATTATTGTTAGTATGCTTTCCTGTATGTGAAATCCAGAATAGAAAAATCTATGGAGATACTAACTGGGTTAATGGTATCCTACTGGCAGATGGCAGGGAGGCTGGAAGGAAATGAGGAAATAACAATAAATACAAGAAAGAAGACAGTGCCCTATTATTGATTATACTAATTTTCTTGAGATGATTAAACTGTTGAATTATTTGATATATAGCTTGTGTGTCAATTTTTAATAAAAGAATTAAGACCCTTAAGATATTAAAACCTAGAACAAATTTAAATAGACCATAAGGAAGATAAAATGATAAAATCTTTGCTCTTTAACATTTTAGAGAATTTTTTTCTGCAATAAATTTGCCCAACATGATACCTCATTTGATTTCTTGACTGCTGTTTTCATGAGCATTGAGTATTGATCAAATTAAAAGGAAAACCTTGATGATTTTAAACTTTATTATGATGCTGCCTATTGGTCTAGTCAAGTATTTTGCATACTATTCTTCAAGACCTCTTGGCTTTCTGCAATCAAAACTATGTCACCTGCATTTTGAACATTTTAAAATCTTCCTTCTATCATGATGCATATTTTCTTGATAGAGTTCAGCTTCTCCGGTCATTTGCTATCATATAGATTGAATAACTATTTTGAAATGATACATTCCTAATGCACATTATTTTCTGTTTCTAGACAATGTATCCAAGGAACCAGATAGTGTAATAGTCATATGTTGGACTGCTAACCCCACGATCAGCAGTTTGGAACCATGTGCTGCTGCATGGGAGAAAGATGAGGTTTCTTCTACTGTAAAAGTTAATCTTGGAAATCCACAGGTATATTTCTACTGTGCCTTTAAGAGTCACTACGAGCAGGAATTCACTCTGTGGCAGTGAGCTTTTCACTTGAAAGATTGTCTACTTTCCAGTGTCAAGGTAAAAGATGACAAACATGGAGTGTTCTGGGACTCCTTTGCTCTACAGTGTTATCCATACTGCAGTATCATGGGCACAAAAACCTTAGTGTCATCACCAAAACACAAGCAAATATCTTTTTAGTTTTTTCATTCAGTCAAGATCCATTACATATCAACAATGATATTCCCGTGTTCCATAACCTCATGACTTTTACTTACATTTTTGTCAATTCCATGGTGATGAACTGCTGCAAGCATTTGTAAGTTATCCTCAGCAATTCTTAATTGCATACAATATTAATTATATTTGTGGTAAATCTGCATTCTGGTGAACACCTTTCTTTACAATGTGCACAAATATGGATCTCTACCAGTATGTTGACTCTGTAGCTGACTTCCAAATTTCTTGGCACAGAATAGTGGCTGCTTCCAGCATTTCATCATTTTGTCAAAGTATTCCAATTGATTTTCTGTCAATTCTTGGAATTTACTTTTTTCTAATGCTGTCAATACAAGGTTGGAATTCTTCATTCAATATCATTGGTTCTTGATTACAAAATACCTCATAAAATAGTTGAATCAGCCAGTTTGACATTGTGTTGCCAACATCCTGTTTAGCAGTTCAAACCTAAAAGATTTTCTATAGGAGAAATACTGTAAGATGCATTATCTCTGAAACCAAAGGTGCAATTTTACCCTGTCCTAGAAAGCCAATATAGGTTTGCTTCTGGGATCTCAGTGACTTTTGAAATATCTTGGTCACAAGAGCCTGGTGGCACAGTTGCTTAGTATTGCATGAGCAATGTAAAGGTCTGCAGTTTGAACCTACCAGCTAGCATCCTTCATCACAAGGAGATAGAAGATACAGTCTAACTCTGTAAAGATTGGTTGCAGGGAGCAGATTAGCCAGTTAAGGTACAGTGTAGTAACAATGAAATATGCAACTTTCTTCTTGTTCTCAAATGCTTCCTCCTGACAATTCTACCTAACAAATCCAGGTAGACCAGGGGATGTACACTGGAGTTGGAAACATAGGGAATTTAGGATAAATGATCCCTCAGGACTATTGGTAGGAGTGGTGATACTGGTAGGGTGGAGGGATGATGGAGTAGAAAGGGGGAACCAATTACAAGGATCTACATAGGGCCTCTTCTCTGGTGCATGGAAAACAGGGAAGTTTTCCATGGGACACATTGGACAGTGTATGATATGAAAAGGTAATAATAATTTGTAAATTATTAAGGGTTCATGGGAGAGGGAGGAGGGAAGGGAAATATGGGAAGCTGGTACTGGGGGCCTAAGGGGAGTGAGGATGTTTTGAGAGTGATGATGGCAACAAGTGTGCAAATGTGGCCTGTATACAATTGATGTATGTATGGATTGTGATGGGAAGTGTATGAGCTCCCAATAAAATGATTTATTATTTTTTTAAAAAAGGAGGGGGGAAAAAGGAGCTTATATCAAGGGCTCAAGTAGAAAATATTTGGAAATGAATTTGGCAACATGTGTACAAATAATCTTGATACCAATGATGTATTGAATGTTATAAGAGCTGTAAGAACCCCCAATAAAATCATTGAAGACAAAAAAAAAAGCTTTACAGCCTCAGAAACTAAAGAGAGCAGTTAGTTCTACACTATCTGGAATCAATTCAAAGACTGTAGGTGGATATCTTGCTCCAGTTCTCAAGCTTTTGGCATTCTTAGTAACTCCCTGCCTCGTCTTTTTATAGTTCTTATCACCATAGTAATTGTTTAACTGTTTATAAGATTATTTGGTCCATGTGTCCCTCTCACTGGCCTGTAAACCCCTTGAAGGTAGAAACTTTGAAACTTTTCAACCCATCAGCCACTCCACCGAAGATAGGTGAGGTCATTTAATCCAGGAGGGATTTAAGGCCTAGCCAACCATAAGGAGCAGTTTTACATTGTCTTCTAAGGCAGGGGTCAACTTGATGTCAGTGGGTTATGTTGAATGAATGAATAAATGAGTGAATCAGTGATAGAACAAATTAATGGTCAATTATGGCCTAAAAATGATCATTGAAAAAGTCTCTTGCTTTAAGGGTTGTGTCATGTTCACTCATCTGATAATTTTTAAATAAAGTTACTGTTGGCTAGGACAACTTGGGTGATTAGTGTTTTTTCTCAAATATCATGAAGCAAAATCATTTAAGAATTTATTCTAAAACTTTTTTTTCTTTTCCAATTTCCGATGCAGAACAGTCATCTAATAAACACTAAATTAATTAGTGATATAATTTCATTGAAGTGAAAATAGCTAAAGGAAAATTCAGTTTCAAAAATACCTCTGCTGTGACTTGATATGTCACCTAATGGATTACGTAGTATTGTCAGGGAATATATAATATAATGCAAATACACAAAAGAATCCACTATTAAAAATTAAAATTGGTGATTTTTTTTGGAAGGGGGCATCACTGCTTCTGGTGGTCATGGGTGCTACCCAGTGCTGCTCCTGAAAGCTGCCCTGGATTTGAACCACCACGCCCGTGTGCTGCAGACCTGTACTCAACCCTTATACTACCGAGGCTCAGCCCAAAGTTGGTGAATTTATATAGTCAGTGATCATTGCTTCAGAATTCCAGTAGTGCTTCAGTTTTCCCGACACACTACTGAAAGGACTTCTTATACCAGTTAGATAGTTAAAGTTGTCCCTTCAAAATAATAACAGAAATAAAAAGACAAGGTCATTGTACAACAGATATAATTGATAAAATTATATTGATATTAACACAATTTCAAAAGTAATTGTTATGTTTTAGAAACAGTTTTTATGAATATTTAAAAATTATATAAGAATAAATGTGAATCAAACTTTAAAATCAGCATTAATTTTTCTATGGATATTACCATAATGACTCATTATGACATCTGTTAAAATGAAGTAATTATTCTAGCAACTTTATTCCCATATGTTTTAAGATTTTCTTACCCTTTCCATTTAATAGTTATTTAGTAATTTGAGATAAACTAGTTTCTTTTTTGTTTTCTGCTATAAAGTGATTTTATTAAATTGATTTGAACATACTGCAGGTCAAATAACATTTCCCAAAGATAACAATTATGGGCTTTAAAGCCCATAAAATTAGTAGCTTCAAAAGTGTTAGTCATATTCCCAGCAACAGCATGATAAAATAATTCAACTATGTAGAAATATAGAACTCTAGAACTAGTTGGAAACTCAGAGATTATTTTACCTAAGCTCCTCATTCTGTACATGAGAAAGCTACACTCAAAGGTTAAGTAATTTGCCCAAGCTCACATACCTAACAGTAATAAAAGTAGAAATCAAACCAATTTTCCTAAAACTAAAATCCTATTGATGATATTTTAACAGGCTCACTAGCAATTAAAACCTATGTTTTTCTCTACAGCTGCATACTATTGGGACATAAAAGAGTAACAGACACTACAGAAAACTGAGTCTCCATGCACGCTCAGAAGGGGATTTATTCATTGACCAGCCCGCCATATCTTTGAGAAGAGGACTGTCCAGAGACATCGCCCTGGCTTGTAGGCAGAGGTGACTGGAGGAGAAATTTGGCCCCATGTTCCACCCCTTGTTCTGAAGTCTCCTTTTAGTTATGCCACAGCCCCTTCCAGTCAAACAGAATGCATGAACACAAACATGGAGAGAGAGAAAAAGCTCATATGCAGGTTCTGTATTTCTGTGACAGTGGGAGTCGTTCGTTTCCCTCCTCTCAGACAGCTGACCAACAGCGCTTGGGGGCTCACGCATTGCAGAGCGTCAGAGAGCCTCAGTTTCCCCACCCCAAGACTTCCTGAGTAAAAAGATGATGAATGATGTCTGGGAAAGCAGTGAAAATTGGAACAAGCAGAAACGGGGGAAATCTGGCTGCTTTTTGCTATTATTATTATTATTATTATTGAGTTTTTGGTCTTCTAAATATTCGTTGATTAAACTACTTTCTTTTCTCATTGTATGTGTCCTACAGAACTTTAAATATTCTATGAAGCTTTTAGAATCAGTACCTTTAGAGCATATTTGCAAGATTATTTAAAATAATAGAGTTCATTCTCTAATCAGTTCCTTTGCTGCAAACAATTATATAACTGCAAATTATAAACTGCAAAGTTGCCTTGCCTTGAGTGGGCAAAAACTGCATGGCATAAATACTAGCCTAGGCAGAGTTGGGGGAAAATGTGCAAATCAGCCAAAATGTACTAAAAACAGACAGGTGCAAAGAGGTCTTGTACATCAGACTTAACCAATGAAATACATTACTTGATCTCTTGTCCATGATCTTTGATTGTGGATACAAGCAAGATAAAATCCTTGGCAACTCTAATTTATCAACTTTTATCATCATGGTCTAATTATGAGAATTTTGGTTTTCTTTATGATGAGTTGTAAATCATCCTGAAGGCTGCCAGCTGCTTTTCATCAACATGTACTTCAAGGCTTCTTCACTTCAGCAAGCAAGGTTATCGCATTTGGATATTAAAAGTTGTTAATATGCTTTCTTCCAAGTCTGAGGCTGCATTCTTCTTCATATATCTAGCTTCTCTGATTATTTGCTTAGCATCAGATTGAATAAAGATGGTGAATGGAGACAACCCTTACACACACCTTGCCTGATGTTAAACCATGTGGTATTACCCTGTTCTGCTCACACAATTGTCTCCTAATATATGTACAGTTCTTTATGGGCACAATGAACTGTTCTGGGATTCCCATTTTTCTAAAGGCTATTCAAAGTTTGCTATGATCCACACTTTCAAATGTTTCTGGTATTCCCTACTTTCAACCAAGCGCCATCAGAAATCAGTAATCACATCCCTTATTCCACATACTCTTCTGAATCTGCCCTGAACCTCTATCTTCTCTCCATCATTGTACTGCTGCAACCAGTGTTGGACATGTGATATCAGTGATATTGTGTTGTAATTTTCTAATTCTTATGGTTCACCCTTCTTTGTAATGGACACAGATATATATCTCTTCCAGTCAGTTGGCCAAGTTGCTCTCTTCCAAATTCCTTGCTCTAGATGACTGAGGGCTTTGAGTGCTTCAGCCCCTTGTGGAAACATTTCATTGGGCAGTCCCTTGATTTCAGGAACCTGGTTTTTTTGCTAATGTTTTCAGTGTAGCTTGGACTTTTTCCTTTAATACCAGTGGTTCTTGATCATATGCTATCTCTTGAAATAGTTGAATATCAACTAGTTCTTTTTGGTACAATGATGCTATATTCTTTCCATCTTCTTTTGATGCTTCGTGCTTTGTTCAGTATGTTGCCTACAGGATCTTTCAAGATTGCTACATAAATCTTGAAAATTTTCTTCAGTACTTTCAGTTTAAAATATGTTGAATATATTCTTCATTTTTCATTTTTAGCTTTAGGACATTGCATCTTTCACTATAATATTTGAAGTTGTTCCTCAGAGTTTCTCCTGACATATTCAGTTTAGTCTTCTCTTTCTTTGCTGTCTTTGTCATACCCCAAAAAACTTGTCTTCTTTGTGTCTGATGTTCTTGGTGCCATCACACAACTCCTCAGTTCCTCAATGTCATTAGTGGTCAATGCAGGAAATCTATTCTTGAGATGTTCTTTATTGTAGAAATACTCAAGATCTTATTTTTGTTCTTTGTGGACTTATTTTAGTTTTCTCTACATTCATTCTAAGTGTGCATATGAGCAATTGATGGTCCATTCCACATTCTTCTGTAAAGTTATATTGGAGGAGCTGATTGGCATTTTCACTCCCTCTGAGTCATAGGAAATTGATTCCATTGACGTGAAGCCTCTCCTTTTGGAATGGTTTTTAAGATGTACACATAAGGGGAATTATATGGTTCATAAGCTCTAAGCAGCCATAGTACATTGTTACCCAAGAAACTGGAATAGAAAATGAGATGTCTTGAGAGAAGGACCCTGTCTTTGTCTTGGGGTTTATTTTTATAGTAGTCTTCTCATACATTATTTGCCCTTTTGTGATTGGCTAATTCCACTCAG